>JANVCJ010079720.1:0-11426 GCA_026413505.1 Epizoanthus ramosus | reverse complement strand
CTTTTGTTCTGTACACCAACATGGCCGCCATGTCCTTTGTCATTTGAGTCATTTGGGATTGAGTGCAAACCATCAATTAGTATAGCGTCAATTCGTTGCACCGCTAAATGTCTAACTCAACGTTTCAGTGTGCTACGAAACAAAATTTCCTTTTCTTCTTTATTGTCTTTCAAGTATTGTTTCTAACTAGTAATTCAGTAATATTATTTGCATATCTTTGCCGATATACATTCGGTAGACAAATGTAAAATTCCAATAAAGCTTCTATTCACATCTTCTTTGCATCTGTTATTAGTGTCTGTGTGTCTCTCTCTGCCTGTGTTTGATTCTGTCTTTGTTTCAACGTCTCCGCCGTTTCTGTCTTATAAATTGAGAGATGTTAATTTAAGTTTTGAAATATGTTAGTATTTTCTGTATACCGACAAAATTGAAATGACACTTGCCCTGCGTAATACGCTATTATTAAAAGTATTAACATTTAAAATTATTGCAATAACTATTATTAGGTTGAGGGCTGGATTCGAGAAAAATAGGTGCAACTAGCAGCCCAGCGGGACTTGGCGGAAATCCAATACCGCATGCAATTTACTATACATGCAAATTTGATGAAAGATTTTGCGCCCATTTCAATATTTTATGCTGTTTCTTTTGAGGATTTGATGATTATTTATATTTTGAATTATCTGTAGTTTGTACGTGAGGATTGGTGTATTAGAAATGATATGAATTAAGTCAACTGATACTAACTGTGACGGATTAATTAATACAAGTGGTCGTAATTTGAGTTGTTTGAATTGAAAGCTGCGTTATTTTGTCATAAAGAAGCATTGTTTCACACTTGTTACAGAGTATAATAGACGAACATTTATCTTCTTTACTTCAGCATAGTCTCTTCAGTACAAGATGCATTTCCTCAGTGAAGTTAAACATCATTGAAAGATATAATTGAAAACATTGCAATAAATTATTAATGAGTTTGTAACACACACCGCTCATTTGCACATAAACAACTGGCTGCCGCAAGCAGCACTAAGAATTACTACAGGAAATTATCATATTAGTGACTGCTGGATACATAAGAAATATTTCCAATTGAAAGAAACAGAGACGAAAACACTGCTTAGTTTTGGTAAGTTCTATCCCATTTTATTTCATAATTTATGAATTCAAAGATAATGTTTGTATCAATAATATATAATTCGGATTCTAACACACTCTTCTCACATTTAATACTAATCAATTATTTAGAATCAGAACGTTAGCAGGAGTTTTCTGTTTCTTCGAAATCTCTGCAATTAAGGGATGTTGTATAGGTGACCAGTCTGCATTGTAGGCGGCAACAAGACATGCTTCGTGTCGCAGCCTTAGCCGTAACCTAAACATCTTGCTGATTTTTAACACCTGAACTTTTCTAGTGATTCCAAAGACATGATGAGAGTGTGAACAATGTGTTGATACTAGTTTTGCTGATTTAGATCAGCCCTCTAACATCTAGTTCTACTGACTGCAGTACTATCACCAGCGACAACTCTACAATTAGAACTTACACAAGCTTTTAATTCATTTTATTGTTTCTGTTTTTTCTTATTTCTTTTGAAGTATTGCATGGTGATTTATGTGTTCGAAGTGTCAAAATACAGTTAAACAAGTTACACCGTCATATTCTTGGAAAAGTGAGTTTTATTAGTGTTCTGGACGCGATTGAAGGGAAAATAACGTGTAGTAGTATCTTGAAGAAATGCTTTTTAATTTCGGGACGAAATATCAGAATATATTCCTGCACGTGTTATAACGAAATAAAGAAAATGCCAGGATTGAATGAAAATCGAATATCATTAAATATTCAACGGTAAAATCATTTGAGAATGGTGTGAATTGTTTTATATTCTCCTTAGCCTCGCATAGCCGGAGTAAATTGTTTGCCTTCAGTTATCAGCCAAATTTTAAATGATTATTCTTGTTCTGCAATTTTGCATATAGTTGTTAACATGAAAGGGGTCTAGTCCATTAATAATATACAATTCACTTCGAGTTGTAAAATGCCATAGACAAGCTAACACTGGTTAAAACTAAATGCCGGTTTAAACTAAATGCTGTTTGCACCACAACAAAGCTGGGGAGCCATGTGCAATAAGGCTTTCGTGTCAATTTCTCCAACTGCAAGATTTCGGGGTTTTTTGGGTCGCAGGTCAGGCACAGAAGTCTAAAGTTGTAGATAGGCGTTCTGAGGCCTCAGAGTGAGAAATAATAGAACGAAGGCAGTGAAATATAATACGGCGCTTGTTAGGTTGTTAATTGTCAGTGCGGAAAATGACGCTCTAGACATAATAATAATAGCCGTTCTTATACCGTTCTTATACGACAAAATATGGTCAGTAGTCCCTTAGACCTCTTTCTTGTTCATGTGCTACATCAGTTGTGTTCTTGGGGGTCATTACAATACCAAATTTCTGTGGTTGGGTATCCAGCAGTGTTGAACATATCGCAAAATTCTTGAAAGTAAATTTATCGCTCTACCTTGGTGCAAAATTCCAGCCGAATTGGTCAAAAAGTAATATACCCAAACGTTAACAAGAAAGCCGTAACATGCACCTTTTGCACCACAACAAAGCCAGAGACACGTACTATGTGCACGTCTCGATTTCGCAAAACTGCAAGATTTGATCTTAGTTCTGGCAGACAGAAGTAAAACATTTCAGATGGGTATTTTTAGCGTATTTTATGTTTTTTCCCACCATACAGCTTGGCGCTTGTTATGTTGTTAACTGTGCCGGAAATGACAACTATCGTCTAGAAATTTAGAAAGGGATCATTTAGAGTTAACCGTCTATGATAGGAACCGAGAACACGTCACTGCCACGAGCATTGCCATCGCCGTTGTTTTTGGTGATACATTATGGCAATGTTAGCTTTCTACTGCTCGGCAGCCATAATCCAATTGATGTTTTTACAGTGATAATTCCATCTGTTAGCCTCTGTTTTTGCAGGTTTCATAAACAGTGCAATCGTAGTGGCCTGGGTAATTAGCAAGGGTGATACATGTGTCTTGGAAATGACACACAGCCATATTAAACATAGAAAGCGAATGTTACTAATTGAATGGATTCTGTTCACAACAACAAGTCCCGTTGTGTTTACTTGCCGATATTACGAGTGGACAGCATCCAAACTACAAAATCGTGACCTCATGATGGAAACGACAGAAAACAATCTTGATATGAAATGCCACCCGTTCATTCCCATTCGTCGATTTTAGTAGACGTTTCAGTACCATATCACAGCTGTGCACACAGCTTTAGTATTTCGAATTTTCAAACTGTAATCGTATGAATTGGAATCATTCTCCATTGTTAAAGTTACAACGGGGATATCACAACTAGAAAATGTATCTACAACTCAAAGAACAACATCGATCTTTTTCATTTGTATAGCAGTTCAGTATAGTCTACAGTTTTCTTGTGTGCTTGAATTCGCTTTCCAGTTTTTCGACAAAAACAAAAATTTCGATTGAACAAAGCAAGGAGAAAGAGTATTATGACCAGAAAGCAAAGGAATATATATTATTATTAATATTTTATTAAAAGCTGGGAAACAAGAACTGACAACCCCTAAGACATAGAGTGTTTTCATTGATATCATGTTTTGCTTTCATAAAATAGAAATAAGACGATTATAAAAAGAGTGTCTTTATCCTCTGATAAAAACACTCATTTTGCCGTCTGTTAGCCAATCAGAGGGCACCTTATATCTACCCTGTTTTATAAACATAATTATAACTTTCTTTGTAGAACTCGAAACACTAAACGTTCATATTTTTATCGCAATTATTGAATTAAGCCAATTCCATTTTTAAATTCACGTACAAGAAAGGATTACGAAGGATTCAATGACATTACTACCATTACCGGCTGAAGAAACAAGCGTCGAAAACCTGTTACAATACAAGATACGCTGGCTCAAATCTTCTGCAAGCCCAAACGTAGAACACGCGGCGTTAGAAAGTTAATACGACTTCAATATCGTTTGACCCATTTAGTACTGATCTGACCAACTCTACCTTTAGTACTCCTGCTTCAATAATAAATATGCTTCGTGAATTACATAAGATTGCGAATTTTATTTGTAATCATGCATCAAAGACGCCATAATCATTATCTAATCAAAGACATTCCATCTTGTATACAGTACTGTTAAAAGAGAAAGCCACTTGACTTCTATTTAGGCTTTTCTCACTGTCTTTATTGAAACTGCTTACGTGCTTCTTTCTTCTCTTCTTCTAAGTATTCAACAGTGAACAAAATAGATGTAAACAGATGTTTCCATAACGATTATATATTCGACAATGCACCCTACCACTTTTCCAAGTTGCTTGAATTTCATTTTCTTCTGGTACTTACTTTGAAGAAATCAGCGGAATAAAGACATTTTAAAAACTTCATTTGCTGCTGTAAGCTTCGTTTGCTTGCAAACTCTCATTAGTTCAACTAAATCAACTTTTGTCAATTTACAATATTCATAATATGATATATTTATAATATTAGATAAATTTGTATTTCATACCTCGAAATCAAATATGAATAGAAATTGGAGTGTATCAGCGGGACACATCCTAGCTACGCATTTACGTGTTAGCAACATAAAGATCTTCTCTTTATCAATATGGTTTGAAAATCTTCATTTCATTAAGTCGCCATTCGATTCTTCTTCCCGTCCTACGGGCAACTGAATGAAACCTTTTTAAACGAAGTCAAGAAGTAAATCACTCGTGAATATTTAACAAGAATATAATAAGCGAGTTATAAACACAACTACAGACCCCTGGGGCTTAGGAACAGATGTTCTGGCCAAGAACCTTTCTTCTTAACACAACAGACAGGAAAGCCTGCGTATGCCATTTGCACTGAGGAGATCCCTCCAAATAATCAGGAAACAACTCTGTTGCCAATGTTGGCAGTATTCAGTGGCAGTGAGTGTCGCGGAAGAAAGCTGTTCATGTTAGCCGACTATAAGGGTGTTTTACAACGTTAACTACCCAACAAACAAGTAAGTGTAGAAAACAAATCGATGCAAATTGTCGGCTGATGATGCTTCGATAAAAATACTAAGATATATCAACAGATAAAAGTTGTCTCGCAATCAAAACGTTGGATTTACCGTGATTCAGTAGAATTCAAGAAGGATTATCAGTACCCCCAAATATATGTAGTTATTGGTAGGGCAAAATTTGCTATATTTGCATGATCTATTTTACAAAATATTTGACTAAATATTGCAAACAGGTTGAGAGCAGTAACCCTTCTCACTTGGTTGCATTTTGTTGCATTTATAATTACTGCAGCTGCTTAATCAATATTTTGAATCATGTCTTCATGTAAGAAACAGATTTTTACAGTATTGAACTGAGATAGAATATATTAGCACCAACAGTGGATTCCCCACGCATGCAAGAACATTCAATGCATCAGCAGGAGTTGTTTGTATTGCTGTTGCTTTCTCCTAATATAGAGAATTAATGGAGCCGAAAACAATTGCAGAAGTATACATAGTTTAGGTTACTGTCTAATGACGATTAGTTACTGATCCTGACTGACTTATGTTTCATTTCAGCAACATCTAGTTGTCTGTTCAATTCTGATTTACACACTTTTTCAAAGTCCTAGTCTCCGAGGTCTTATGGAACTTTTAAAGTGCTGCAACCCCTTTCATTTTCTGTTGTTGATTTGCACGATACCCCTTGTTGTGCTTCCCTCTTCATTAAGCTAAACTGACAAACTTCAAATCCCTCCTGTCCAATCCACTTCCTGTTTTTGGAAAGCCTTCCATTGCACGATATCCCTTTTAACCGGTTCAGATTTACCGTACTGCGGTCACCAAGGACGTTATTCATTTGATGTGCACCTGTCATCCTTCCAATCCTCGTACCCAGTCATGCTCCTAAAAGTTGTCAGTGCTCTATTTCCAGAGCTCAACCTTACACGAAACTAAACGTATGCATTTGTTTCGTTTAATATTGCTCGTAGATAGATGAAAGGTAATGGTTGTCGACACCGCCATCATCTTGGTGAGTATGAGATATAAACTAAATGCTTTTCACGACATGATTACGGCAATTCTGGAGTAGAGTACAAGTCACGAACAATTCACTAACCACAAGTAATCTGTTTAATGATTTGCAGTTCCTCTCAGTCATTTGCGTGACACCTCTTGCTAATACCCGAGGTAAGTTAAACAATAGAAACTGTTTATTCAGAACTGTTTATAATTGTGTTTAAAATATTTCCAATTCACTCTCGAATCGCTTTCTTGTGCATTTTATCCTAAATGAATACAATTTGTCGATTCAAGCAAGAAACATGTCGCCTAAAAATGTATAAAAAGTGCAAAAGTACAGAAATTAGATGAATAGTAAAAATATATCTACAGGAAAAAACACTACTATTTGTAATATTTTACTGAAATTATACATAAAATAAGTATCTGGCGATAGTTCTGCAGCTGTCAGTTCGAATTCCTGAGAAGCAACTCCCCAGGAGTAATCATGCTACCCGGTAGTTGCCAGGCGTCAATATTTGTTCTGGAATACAAGTCTATTTGTGAGTGGTTTTGCAATAGACTAGCAGCAGACACCTAATACAATACTAATAGACTCATAATAGACTAAAATTAAATATATGTTTTTGAGGCTAGGCTCTGAAAAAGGTAATCGAAAATCCTTTAGGTCTTCTAGAATTTCAATAAAAAAATAACTGCACTCAATACCGTGGTCAATATATGCAAAATACGCTACCATTCTACTGGGTTAGTAATTTTTAATGTCAGTTCCAGAGGACTTTACTCTTCTTTGTGACAGTTGTTTGGAAAGGAAATAGTGATAAGGTTAAACGCAAAGAACTAATTGGTGAAATTAAAGAAGGCTAATGCAAAATGTTAAAATTATGACCTCACAGATTATGTGGATTATGTGGATTTTAATTTTATGGATTTAAATTTTATTTCACCACTGACGATTCGGTTTGGAGAATTACACTAGATCACTACATAAAAAATTTGGAAAAGATCTATTATTTCATTGCAACTATGTTTTGGCAGTGCTGAAAACACTGAAAACCTTCATTTTCTTATTACATTCTCAAATCTTGGTAACAATATCCGAGAGCAACATAATGCAGATATATCGACTCTAATAGACAGCTTTTGATGGAATACCTCCTCGATCAGAATCAACAATACACCTGTATTTCACAGCAAACTGGTCCACATAGGATGCATCTTCCTTTCAGATTGAATATACGAAGCGGGAAAATGAAAACCGTTTGACTGCTTCTTGGCGAGAAAAGGGCCCTTCCTTCATCACGAAACCTTTGAGCGGATGTTTCTTAATGACAACTAGCTAGAGTTTTGAAACAAGTATATAACCAACTCTGTAGCCAGAGATCAATTCCACCATCAGCAAGGACAAGGATACAAGACAGGTTTAATATCGGTGACCATGTTATTAAGAATATGTATATATGGTTCTTTTTAAAGAATTACCAAGTAACAGTTAATAGAAAAGCTAAAAATGTCTGTACTTTCTGTGAGATAATTCCTGAAGAACCACAGTTTTACTATTGTTCTTTCATTACGAAAGTCTCAGTTAAGCGACTTTGTTCTTAGTGGAATTCAAATACCTCGCCAAAGATTTCTCTTTCATATAAAATCATATTATTAGGATTTCAACTCTCTTATATGGAAAATTGTTCATTTATAGATGTTGCGTTCAAAGCCACCCCCTAATTTTGACCAATTTTTGTCTTGCTTAATAGTAATAATAATAATTTCATAATAATTTCATGTGTGTGTGTGTGTGTGTGTGTGTGTGTGCGTGTGTGCGTGTGTGTGTGTGTGTGTGTGTGTGCGTGTGTGTGTGTGTGTGTGTGTGTGTGTGTGTGTGTGTTGTTGTTTCTTCTGTTTATTCAATTGTAGATTTAATGACGAAGGTAATAAAATAAAATAAAATAAAATAATAAATATATATAGCGCTAGTTCCAAAAGTTCACTAGCGCTTTACAATTATCTGAAAAATAATACTACAACATAAAATTACAATAATAAAAAGCTGTTACTATAGATAACTCTGAAGCTATGAAAATATGAAAAAAAACTGTAAGAAGCTGTATTAATCCTACAATATCGAGCCTAGTCTTGTGCAGCCTTGTGACAAAAAACAAATTAACCGAACTCAAAACGAAATGGAGCTTACTAGAAACCATTATTTCCAATACTTCAGAAGATGGCCTTGTTATCATTATCACTATATTAATTAGTTTCTTTCCATCGTATTGTTTTCTCTGTGCAGAAAATGGTAAGTTTTGCATATGTAACTTTGTTTATCTTAATTGTGACTTTTTATGTATGCAAAAATGTAACTTCATCTTAAATAAATGTTTGTAAAAAAATATCATCACTGCAAATTTAACTCGACATTTTTGGCAATAAGCTCGGTACTAATAGACTAGCAATAGACTATAGCAATAGACTATAGCAATAGGCTAATAATAGACTAGCAATGGACTATAGCAATAGGCTATTAATAGACTAGCAATGGACTATAGCAAAAACTAGCAATAGGCTAGTAATAGACTAGCAATGGACTATAGCAATAAGCTAGTAATAGACTAGCAATGGACTATAGCAATAGGCTAGTAATAGACTAGCAATGGACTATAGCAATAGGCTACTAATAGACTAGCAATGGACTATAGCAATAGGCTAGTAATAGACTAGCAATGGACTATAACAATAGGCTACTAATGGATTAGCAATGGATTATAGCAATAGGTTAGTAATAGATCGTTTTCACACAAAAAGATGTAGAAAAAAATAATATTAGAACAATATCTTAAATATTCTTTACAGAGCAGGTAAATATACACAAATGACCGAAACTTTGTAGCAATTGGTTACTTCGTAACTGAGCTGTCAGACAAATAACATTCGAAACATTTACTGCAAGTAGTATGTGACGGCCATCTTGGTGTAGCAAGATGGCGGACAAAAATGTACTCTAAAAATAAAGCTGTTTCTTCCAAAGAAAATGAATAGTACCAAAAAACCTTTAGCTATGACTTTTGAAAGTTCAGCAAGACATACATTTTTCATTTACCCAAATATATGGAGTTCTACGATATATTCTGAGTCAGACTGTCACAAATTCAAAATACTGCAACTAAAAATCGAATCATCGTATCGACGTTAAACCTTCAAAGTATATTTTTTATACCGATATCTGAATCATTTTTTAAAAGAACAGCTTTATGGGTATTGTAGTTTAGATTTTAGAGTTTGATGACGTCACGTGAAAACCATCTATAGACAAGTATGAGTTGAATAGGTTATGCTAGTTGACACGTGCCTTGTTTTGATCATCAGATATTAGCCTTGGTGTACTGCTGCCGTTAAAGACGATGTACTGGCCAATAGGAAGGCGTATAGCGGCAGCTGTTCCTTTAGCAATTCATGACATTAACCACGATGACACCCTGCTGCCTGGGCATAACCTTACCTATCGAATACTAGACAGCGCCTGCAACATCGAGAGCGGACTGCGCGGAATGGAAGCACTCAGAACATCCGATGTTTTCGTAGGTCCCGGATGTTCAACGGTCATGCAGCCATCAGCTCTGTTGGCTAAGATCTGGGGGAAACCCATAGTAACGTATGCTGCGTCGTCGAACATATTCATGAACAAAGACGTATATACAACTCTAACTACAGTTACAGCATATGCGAGAAGGAACACTTATCATACGCCCCGGTTTATTCTGGAGGTTATGAAAGCGTTTAACTGGACAATATGTGCAATTGTAACTTCTAATAAACCCGAATGGCAGGACATGGCCCGTAAGATAAGAAGTATTCTTGAGCCGCAGGTGAATGTGAGCATGTTTGAACAGTTCGATAGTGCTAGTGTACAGCACGATAAGCTGCTCACTGACGGACGCAAGGTTGCGCGAGGTAGGCGGGATAAACTCTTAAGTTGAAGTAATACGAGTAACATTTTCCTGCGGCTTGTTGCCCAGAAACGTAATATTGTAGGTTGAATTTGTTTGTAGCAAGTTGCGTAAACGTGTTGCACTCCTACGCTATGTAACCGAATGTGCTAACAGACCTCTTTGCAATTAGACGGAAATCTTGGATGGGTGGAATTATGGGTTGTCCATGAAAAACATGCCAGAACCACGTGTACTCGAATCGTGTTCAATCGGCAAACTATCCAGCGTTAGAGACGATTCCACTTGACTGTCCAAAGCTCATTGTCATTGCATTGTCAAAGAAGCTTTTGACCAATAAAATGTGCAAGAATTTTGACTCGTGTTGAGTACTGGCGGTCGTTTTCTTCTCACGTGCACGCCATCATGTAATGCAAATGGCAGAGACAATGACATGACAATGCGATGAGTCTGATTGGTTGTCTGTACTATCGTAATTGTTGCAACAACAGATTTAACCAATCGCTAGTTTTTCCTATCATCGCATTGTCACTGCTATTGCATTTGCATCAATCTTTGGACAGTCAAGCTAAATCGTCTCTGTTGAAACAAACTCAACCAAAACTGACTTCCAATGCACAAACACAACTCTAACCGATTTGACGTCTTCTGCTTGTGGTTTGTACTGTGGCATCCCATAATATCATTTATCCAAGATGGACACCTTGATCGCCTATGTGTTTATACCTCCCGTCATTGTATTTGCATCCAGTTTTCTTGATTCTGTGCTACAACAAGGAAGTAACCGAGATCATAGACGCTGCGGGTCACCTGGGAATGCTAAACGGCGAGTTCGCTTTCTTAACGCTCGACCTGACCACAGATGTCTTTTATACAAGGGGGAAATGGACTGGAAACACGGATGGACGGACGGCAGACTTCTCTCAAAAATTGAACGGTATTCTTGATCTAAGTGTCCAAAGGCCTCTCGTCACGGAGGAATTTAGGCGCCAGTACAAAGACATGGCATCGACGTTAAGCCCCGAAATACGGCAACTCCTTGAAGCTGAGGTGAGCTATCCAATAGAAAAAGGACCTTTTCCACTGTAAAATAAAATTTTAATACCAGCTGTAACGACCCGTTAGTGAAATGTTCCCGATTTTCTTGTTGCGGTTGGTTGTTATCCGTTGTCTTGTTTCAACCCCTTTCATTTTTGGAACAAAAAACAAAGTGTTTTCAGTTGTAGTTATTTTACTTTGGTAGGGAATTATAGGATATGCTGCAAAGTGCAAACGAATAGGTCTATCGTCAGTCTGGTAAATACTTCCACAAACGAATAGGTCTATCGTCAGTCCGGTGAATACTTCCACAATTCCACAAACGAATAGGTCTATCGTCAGTCTGGTAAATACTTCCACAAACGAATAGGTCTATCGTCAGTCCGGTGAATACTT
>JANVCJ010079709.1:0-11426 GCA_026413505.1 Epizoanthus ramosus | reverse complement strand
GAGCTGATTCGCAGACGCTAGTAACCAGATTTAATTAAAAATCTGCCTGATCCGGGCTAGCGGCTGCACGCAGGCTAGGTAAGAAGCAGTTGAATAAAAACAGTCATGCGATTCAATGTCAGTTATTCAAATGCACATATATTTACTCAGAAATATTGTATTGCTTTTAAAACAATTAATCTATCTAAGTTGTACTTTGAGCTGCGTTTTCAGTAAACTAACTGAAAATCAGCTAAACCCGTTTGGTTTGGTTTAGACCCACAGTTATTGTAAATAGCTAGCGATAAGATTCTTCCTTTCTAGACAGTTTGTATAAGGCGCATTATCTTGATCATTGGAAAATGCGCCCTATAAATTAAAAAATTCTATTATTATAAATTTTACAGACTGAGCTAACACCACTGAACGAGAACTCGCTCTGTTTTATCCAAAATGATCAGTTGAGGTAAGGATTAGCTCAATGTGATGGCTTCTATCTTTCGCAAAATGGATTTAGAATTGTATTTTAAAAGACAAGCTTATATATTAATTTCCAATGATAAATCTAGGGGGTGTGCGGGTTGGCACTCAAGACACTTCAAGTACTCCTATTAATTAGCCAGTAATTAAAGAAGAGGCGGACATTGCGGGATACATTGCATTATTACAAAATCAGTAGGTTTGTGACTGTGTATTTTTTATAACCAAAAGAGTCGCAGTGAAATCTAAGGGAAATTGCTTTGTGTGAACTGTAGACTTGACTTGGTGTCCTGGCATGATGGTGAGTATTCTCATTAGTTGCATGGAGGCATCAAACTGATCAAAGTACACCATAAAATACTCTTATGCTTTCACTACACAACTCGTACTGACACCCAGTAACATAGATAACTAACTTGCCTTTGGACATTGCGCTGGACTTATTCCATAGGTTCAGGGCCAGGGTTATCACACGTGCGCCAAACTGAGCCAGTATCCAAGGAATGGTCTTGGGGACAATTGCTAGATTATTGCAGGAACAACCAGTGCATTGTAATAGGCCACAACTTCAGAATATAGATCTTCCTTATTACATAATACTTATCTTTCGGTAATGTTGTGTATCATTATACAGTGATCATTCGCTGCACTACTTTATGGGACGGTGTGAGGTGAAATAATGACTCGCGGCTTGAAAATTACTTTTTTCTTTGAGGAAAGTCCTCTTCCATTTTTTTTCTATTTTTCTTATCATTTTACCCTTTCAGTGTCGTGCAACTGAGTTTTTTGCTGGTTTTGTTAGTTTTTTCAGTCTTCCCACCAGCCGACACAATCAAATGGTAGGTCGCTATACATGTTCGTTAGGTATCACCCTACACACTCACTCCTAGTGTGGATCATATTATAGCGCCGCCTTTTTGGAACGAACTGAACTTGTGCATTAAGTAGAAGCCTAATTGTTTCCTAGTAGAAGCAATCTTTGCTTACTGATGCATATGTGTTCAGATTGCGACAAAATTGGAAGGGATCGTTGTCCTGACGAATCACCCAATTCTCCCAACTTGTAAGGAGACTGGTAATAAGAAATTTAACAGCACAATCGATGGTGGAAGAGAAGACTAATGGCTCGTGGATCGAGTCCTCTTCAGCTCTTGTTTTGAAACACAGTGTCAGCGGAGCCAATGTTTCAATGGATTGTTTATCTGCATTTTTTTTTAAATTTCACTAGCACAGTTAGGAAACAAAGTCATTTCAGTGGCAGTGTTGATTATTGGCAAGCCATGAGTCAGTATATGACTGACATGAGTCCCATAGGTGAACTGAATTATATATAATCTAATGTTGGGGAGACAGAAGGAGTAGGGATGATTGAAAATATTGCAAATATATCAAATATTTTCTCGCTATGATAGCGTCCAAGTGTGAAGCGCTGTGTCCATATCTATAGTCAGCACTATGTTTGTTGCGAATTGTTTTCTTTTGTTCTACATATGGCAACACCTAGCGATAGCATAAATGCAACAAAGTTTTTATTTGATCGAATCCTGTATGCCGGGCTGGCTCGCTGCTCCTCCGACCATGACCCGTGTATGACACCAATTCTTGGCCGGGTTTTTAGAAGCAGTACCTCTGGACAGGTGGATAGCTGTCCCAAAGGTTGGCCTCTACTTATCAACGATATGGAACTTGAAATGTCCGGCTGTAAGCCACTAAATGCTAATGAGAGAAAGGACTGACAGTATTAACAAAATGAATGTCATAAAACATTGTAGGTCCACAACGCTGGCTGCTATTGACAGTCATAGTTTGCCATTGATCACTGAAAATTATTGGCTTTCTATAATTAGTATAAAGGAAAAACAAAGTGTATTATCCCCCTCCGTTCTGTCACGAAAGGTAAATTAGGATTTATAAAAAAATGACAGGTCAGTTCCTCGCCAGTATTCCAATCACACATTTCGCCGCAAGTTAATTGAAAAGCGCAACTGATTCAATATTTGTCCCCAGTTGGAGCAAGTATCCAAATAAATTAAATGTGTGTGTGTAAGTGACATTTAGTGGTCAATAATTACCGCAGGAAACGGACTCCATGCGGCATTCAGCAAACTAACACAACCCGCAGCTATCCGCTATCAACCTGGCAGAGACAAAGCTTTATGACTAAAGGTGAGCGTTTTTAAACAGTGTTGCAACCAGCCGCTTCTAGATTAAAATACAATCGCTGCTCGAAAACAAGTATTTATTGTCGGCAAAGGTATCGAACATAAAGGTACTGCGTACAACTACGATTTTCAGTTCGGTTTTCACTTTTCTCCCTTGTATGTTCAGTGTAAAATTCATTCATAATGATTATACTTCTATTTCTAACTAATTTACTCACGCTTTTTAGGGGTCAAGATATCAAACTGTTTGTGCTAAATACTTTGATGTTATCAAACAGGACATGTGACAGAGTTGGCATACTAGTTCTATATATATACATGTAGTCACTAAAATTCGTTGAATATGATAGCTCGTCTTGTGGAAATAATATTCTATGAACCACTATCATAAATATATCATTTGTCAAGCACGAAATTATATCAATCGGTCGGACATGCACTGAAAGCTCAAACGGAAGGTAGTCCAAGGAGTAAAATCTAAGGCTCCGAACTGAAGTCGTCTCCCCTTGGAATTCCCTCCATGACGACATCAAACTCTACCTCAACCAATGTTTTCAGTCAAGAAAAGTTTTCGCAGCTACATTCTAAATTCTTTAGGCCTTTAAGTGGACTTCCATAGCCCGTCAGGGCTTGCGGTTTTATATAAACTTAAAGAAATGTTTCTGTTACTTAAGCTACATTTCTGTTGTGAGCCTGTCAGAGACAGACAGGACAGACAGACAGACAGACAAGCAATCAATCAATCAATCAATCAATCAATCAATCAGACGAACAGACTGACATACAGAGACATACAGACACATACAGACTGACAATAAATCATACAAAATAGATTAATGTATCAAAGTATGGAGAACAAACTGTATTTAGAAACGTAGAACATCAGGAGCGGTTAACTCCGTTAAGTTAAAATAGCGTGTTTGTCATGTGTGTTGTTACAGCTTTCTCGATAATAATAACAACCTTCCGATCAAAAGAAATATGTATGAATTATTTTGGTAATTTATTTATTTCAAAACAAAAGAAAACAGAGCCCGGTTGTTCAAAGATTGAATGGCTCTATACAGCGAACAAATCCTTATCCAGCAGCCTATTTTATCCAACGCATAAGGATTTATTTGCTGGATATTTGCGCTACTCACTGATTGCACAGTGACAAAATAGCTGGCTCGAACAGCTATTGGAAGATTAATATTTTTCAGCGTTAAATTGTACGTAGTAAATATTTATTGCCCCCACTCTGCTAGATTATGACCATTGCTTCTTGCCACGGGACATCTGACCGGACCACGACGGAATGCCAATCGGTATAGCCCGGTTTTCGAAAAGCTGGAAGAATGGCAAATGTTCTGCCAGCTTCTGCTTTTCGTCCTGTGACGAGGAAGCCGAGGAAGCAAGAACTAGGTTAAATAGGCTCGTCCCCAGTTCTCACTTACATCGTCCGCGCGATAAGCCTGGTCACCAAGCTTCTTTCAAAATGGTGGACGAATATTTCATAATTGATTCAGGTTTCTTGACTTTTCTTTATAATTCTATTGTAGCTACCAGTTCCCAATTCATTACTTTAATTCATTCTCACACGGGTCGTGTCATTTAGCACACTTATTCCGATGTTGAGACCTATTTGCTTTGATGGCTCACTTGGAGCGGTAGTATATTCCCGAGTAGTTTCATGTAGTTCACTTGGAATTTACAAGTTTGGTTCAATTTTGGAACAGTTTGTCACAGTTGGAATCCAAACAGTTGGTAAGTTCCCGTTGGTAGAGCATCGGTCTCACATGCGGGAGGTCGGTGGTTCGAGACCCGGCCGGACCAACACTCAGGGTCTTAAACGAACTGAGGAGAAGGTGCTGCCTTTGCTGTAACATCTGCAAACGGTTAGACCTTCATGTCTTCTCGGATAAGGACGTTAAACTGTAGGCCCTCGGAGACCTTTGTCAATTGAGTTGCAAATCCTGTTAAGGTTCCGAACGTTCACCTCAGCTCAAAGCAATAAACAATAAAACAATAAACAAAATCAATAAGTGGTAAAACTGATAGCTATTTTCTTATACCTTAGAAAACCTATACCAATAGTACCTGTTATTCCAGTTATACCAGTTATAGATACAGATATATACAGGAGCTCCCCACGGGGCTTTCAGCTACCTGTTTACATGAAGCACAAGGGTTCAGCGTTGAGGGACTTGGCCAGACCGCTGAATTAATGCGGTTCACAACAGCTGTGCCAGTTGCACCAGTTGTACCTTGAACTTTGTGCCTTACAAATAGGCTGTGTGGACGTGATTATATTAGTAAATGGTTTGAGTTACTAGGAGCCACATTTGTCAAATGGTGAACTTGGCGGCATTTACACCCATCGTCTATAGTCTCCTCTCCTCCCCCCTCTGGTAATCTTCCGTCCGGCGAGTAAGTCAAATGGTGAATAAATTAACTGAAATTTAATGTGTTATTTTTTTCGCAGTGATGAGGGATTAGGTTTGAGCTTTTTGCTCTTACGAAGGGATCGCGCTCGAAACCTCAACTAAAATGTTCCACACTCACGACGAAAAACACAACACATCAAGCTACATCAATTTTCAGTTGATTTATTCAACATACACAATTAAGTAAATTTAGAAAAATTTTCACTTTTAGGACAGTTTTTAGGAAGACGGATTATTCTTTCATTCAAAGATATGAATCTTATTTCTAAAGCTAGATTAAAAATAATTTAAAGCTTGGCACTTATCTCTAACAAAAATCAACCTATTGTTTCTTACCTTAGTGAAATGTTAACTTAAGTGAGAGAGGAAATATGAAAGATTAAGTATGAAATATTGATTCTTTATATAAAGGTTTCTGTCCAATCTTCACTTCGAATACAAAGATGTTTTGCCATTGTCCAACCTCTTGCTTTTGTTTGGTTACATTAATGCAATTTAAATCAATAGAACATCGCTTCATCTGTTGCGAATAGCCGACAAATCATTAACACTTCTGGTCAACGACTGACAAAGTTGACAATGAAGTCCTTTTACAAATTTATAGCGAACACACCTGCCTGTGAAAGTATACTAAACAACAGAAATCATTTGTTTTACAAGAGTACTGTAAATTCATCTTAGAGTTTGAACTCGCAATCTAACAAGGTAGGTTTAACAAGCTAAACAGAAATTCTTTAGTTATAGAATATTTTGCAACACATAACTGGCGGCTAAAGTTATTAGAACTAAAAGCTAGGTTACTGTAAGATACCGCTCGCTTTTCACACTTCACTGTCAGTGTATTTGGGTTCATTTTCAGAGGTACACAAAGTTTGAATCTTTGCAGAACAAAACATGGTGAAGCACGCGTAATATTATTATTGATGGTGATCTTTTCATTCGAGGAAAGTCCTTCCATAGAAATTTATTTATCTGTCAATAAAATACACAGCGACTGCCTATTTGCAACATCTGTTCAAATGAATTATTCGTCTTTTTGTGATACAAACTCTAACGCAGAAAAAACTAAAGCAAAGTTGAGCTATCAATAGTTTATGAGATGAAAATATTACAACAATAGTTATCGCAAAATTATGTACTAATTGGGCAAGAGAAAAGGGGAAATTTCATAAGCGAAATTACCATGCAACAAAAAAATCAATTTTAATCGTATTTGGTATATATTGTCCGAATAGAAAGTAGTTAAAACTCAATATATACCAAATAAGAAGAATCATCTTAGAAGAAGCACAGTTAGCGCAGTCTGTAAGAACTCGGACTGCTAACCAGGAGGTCCCAGGCTCGACTCCCGGCCTTGGCCGAGAGTTGTATTTGTACGACCTTCCTTCGCCACACCGTCCGTGGACAGGGACGTTAGGCCGTTGGTCCCCCAGCGGATGAAGAGCCGCTCTGTGGATATGCCGTCTGGGTAATGTCATTATTATATTGTTATTAAGAAGCGGTTCAAGAAATTCAAGAAGATTATGTTCACAGCCATGAATAATTATACTTACCAGGCCAGAAAGCGTCTATCAATTATTTTACAGGGGCAGTTTCTCGACCCTTCTAAATAAATTTCACTTTTTGAAAAGTAAATCTTCGATGAAGCATGTTGGTTCAAGTTTTGTGCATTTGAAAGCTATTTCTAAAATATGTTCTACGGGCTAACACATCTAAACAGGTCGTCTGACCAAATAGTGTACTGGGAAACACAGGTTTATACTCGACTCACTCATAGTATTCATTATTTTAGTATATAACTTGTTTTTTGTTGGTTTTGGGTAGATATTAGCCGGCACGCATGCGCGATACCATGATACCGCCTCCGCTTTAAATATCCGGCCATATCTAAGAATGAACGCAATAATTTCGACGAAAGAAATAAAAATGAAAACGTAGCATGTGTTGTTTAGAAACTGCAATTTGTTGACTTTTATTAATATACGGTAAATAAAATTCTTGTGTTTAGAAGGTGTTTTCTACTCCTTTACTGTTTTCATGCCATTCATACCTCTTATTAGCCGAGTTTGCTCTGTCCGTACGATAAGTGAAGCGAAGCACACAGGTGCGCCATGAAAAGGGGAAGGAAAAAACGAGGATCCATAACTTACCTTACGGAC
Source organism: Epizoanthus ramosus (assembly GCA_026413505.1). Lineage (NCBI taxonomy): Eukaryota > Metazoa > Cnidaria > Anthozoa > Zoantharia > Epizoanthidae > Epizoanthus > Epizoanthus ramosus. The sequence continues at coordinate 4,220 of JANVCJ010079709.1, read as the reverse complement.
GGACAGAACAAACGATGTTAATAAGATCTTTATTGTATGGCTTAATTTTTTGATTATTTGGAGCAAGTGAGGGCGTAAGAAACTTGAAAAGGCAAACAAAGAGAGAACGAGAGGTCCGTAAGGCAACTTAGGGACCTGAAGTTGACCAATCATAGCGTATGAAGTTTATGAGCAATAAAATAAATTTTCTTATCCTCCTGATTTAGTGATCAAATTTACTTTCAAATGAAGTCCTTCTCCTCCAGTCCCATAGTTACAATTAGTAGTTCTCTCAGCTACACATTCATCATCATGTTACTACCTTTTCTTTCAGATGATAATATAAAGGTGGAAAACGAGTAATAATCTTCCATTTCTATTAGCAACGATGGCTAATATTTCAAACATTTCCATGGATCCCGTTAATACATTCATTCCAGAAACAACTCCTCTGTATTTCTGGATATTAAGCGCAACCAATGGGCTAATTACAGTGGTTTGTAATGTGCTTGTCATTTGCATCGTGCTCAAACGCCGAAAGCTGCACAGAAACCACAGCAACTGGCTTCTGCTTTCGTTAGCAGCATCGGACCTTCTTGTTGGAATTGTCATGATCCCTTCACTCTTCATCTGCCAATTCTGGCTCTCGTGTGATTGGCCGTTGACCAAGAAGTTGTACGACTTGGTGCTTCATGTGACTGTGGTTAATCTCTGCGTGATTACCATCGATAGATATGTGTCAGTAACATGTCCTTTGAGGTACGAGGTGTTGGTAACCAGACACTGTATCTTGTGGATGATCGGCGCAAGTTGGTGTTTCCCTTCAATCACTTCCCTGATTCCGTTGGTTCTGGAGCTCGCCTTACCATCGCTGGTCATGCAGGAGTACAGCGTTATGTTTAAAGGATTTAATACCGTAGTATTTGAACTGGTCCCGTGTGTACTGCTGCTAATAGCTTACGCCCATATTTTCCACATTTGCTGGAAACACTCGCAAAACATCAAATCAGTGCAAAGAAGCATGCTAAGACATCGTAGACACCCATCTACTGGAATGAGATCACGTGCCAGGTCGACAGTGAAAGTGTTTTGTGTTGTTGTGCCAATGTTCGTGATCTGCTGGTCGTTAGCTGCATACAGAGAAATATGCGAGTCCATGACGTCATGTCCAGTCCCCTCGGCCATTGTACATATCTCACGGTTACTTCTGAAAGGTCATTCAATGGTAGACCCAATTGTCTATGCAATTCAGAAGAGAGATATCCGTAAAGAGATCACGAAAGCGCTGCGGGTGATGCGTACGTATCAAAGTGATTACACCACATCAAATAGTGACACACATCGAACACCGCTGACACAATGCAGGCGCATAATACTGGGAACCCCAAGAGGGACTCCAATGAGTATTAGAAAGAATAAATAACCGAATTAATTTAAATTTTAACTCAATTGTAAACATGCAACACTGTCACTTATACTATGACTCATTCATCTTGCATGCTCGGTACATTTTCAAATATGTTTTCACAATAACATGATTTTATTGCTTTATAATTTACAATGCTGTTCATTAATTGAGACAGATCACTGCAAGCTTAAAATATATTATATATATATATATATGTCTATTATAAGTACCTTTCTTGGTTATTTTCTGCCAATTTTCTGGAGTGCGCGATTTTCATTTATTGTGGATTAAGTTGTGGAATATGGCTAGCATAGGGTGTGGGATTGAGGATACGGCACATTTAAAATAAGTTGTTATTCGTGATTTGTAAACGGCACAGTGTGTCTTTATTGTAGGGTTCAGGGGGTTTAGTCAGATTGAAATGTACCTTTTCGGGAAGCAACTGTCATCATAAAACATGATAGCATTATTGATGCTGAAAAAGCCATTAATCTGTGACACAGCAACAAGGTAACGTCTGCATTAATGACGATTAATGGCTGTTTAGTGGTCATGTTCTAGCGCTAATTATAATAACCCATGTCAATTTTAAAACTAAATTGTGCAAAACACAACTCAGAAAATACCAACATATTCTGGACTGTGAAAATATATTTCAAAACTGAAATTCGCCAACGAGTTAAAATCTGATGTGGAATTTGTAGGATCCAGCCAGTCTGGCCAGTCAACTGATCACCCTATGTTTGTACAACAACATTCTACCACTACAGGCGAACTGCTCAGTACTTCTCCTCCAGTAGCGGGACCATTTTGGCCTAAACCATTTCCCTAACTTGCCCCATTCCATTTGCTTGGGCCGGCCATACCGGCCAGTTACGACAAATGGAAAGCGCCTCATGTTCTGATGTTACATATCAGATATTGAAGATGATCGACTGGATCGAAAATGTTGATATAGTTTGATATATTACCGATACCGGGTATGTCCTAAAAACTATGTCCTAGAACGTAATTTTGTAAAATGTCAATAACTGTAAATCTAACATCATGGGTAGGTAAGTCCTAAAATGGTGCATAGAAAAATCGGTAGGGCCATTTCTGATAATATTGAACAGTTTAATCAGTTTTAAAACCGGAAAATGTATGTCCACAAAGTTATTCTTATGACTGTCGGTTTTGGCGCTAGATGAAAGTAAGGTTTTGACCGAAGTAAAACCAAACAATTGTTAGCACCCTGCCACGCTTGTATAGAGTGATGTCACATTCAATTGACCACCTTCTCTCAATTCATGTGTGTGAGTCAAGTTGATGCTGAATTTTTCATAACTGAAAATTGTCCTGTTTTCAGATAAATTTGTTTCCACTAACTACCGAGGGTTCGATTCTGTTATGAGCTGATAAACATCAGATTTGAAGCTTTCCTTTCAAGCGTCCAAAGTGGATGAAGAGACCGCCTTCACACAAAAAGCTGTCCAAGAACAAGTGACATCAGAACAATATTTTAAATGTTCTGTACAGAGCTTAGTAAATATACAAATGACAGAAACTTTGGAACAAAAGGTTCCTTCGTAACCTAGCCTAGCTATCAGTCAAGAAAAATATTCGAAAAAATACTGTTATAAGTATATTTGACGGCCATGCTGGTGTACCAAAGTAGAACACCAAGATGGCGGCCAAAAATGTACTTTTTAACTCAAGCCGTTTCTTCCAACCAAAATCTTCCTTTGGTTATAACTTTTGAAGGTTTATCAAGATGGATTTCACGATATCTAGGAAATATCCCGAGTCAGACTGTCAGACACAATTGAATTATTCAGAAAAACTGCAACTCAAAAACGAATAATCGTACCGACGTCAAATTTTCAAAAATGATTTTTATGATAATAGTTTGGATACAAATTTCCGTGAAATCAGTTTGTGTGGTTTGTGTGACTCTCTGAAGCCTGTCAAAATACTTCGCTATTGTTTACAGCCAAGATGTCACACATCACGCGATTCTCCTAATCTTCAGACAGGTTTCGAGGTACGGCTAACAAGTGCTTGAGTCAACAGAATAATTATTTAACCACCATCCATTTCGTTAGTTTACAAAATAAAGCGTATGTCTGGTTGATCAGTCAACACTTTCATGCACGCACCTGCTCTATTATAATGTCTTGCCAGATCTCCTGTGATAGTCACTTCATATGTGTCCTGGCTTGAAAAGCGAAAATAAACTATTCTCAGATTAAAATGAAAGTGTCAGTCTTAGAAATATTTTGCAGATTCAGATTGACATTTTCCGTTGAAGAAAAGTCTGCTTTAATTATAATCATAACATTGTGAGTTAAACGTTAAAACACAAACGCTAGGAAGCTTGTACCTGTACGGAGTTTTGTAAACAAGAAACAATAAAATTGCATAAAAGTAACATTCATTTTATTTCATAATTATATACATTTTATTATACAAGATGAAAACTGAGAAGCCATTCTGTAATTTAATTAAGTTATTTCTTCTTCTTGCAAAACGACTGCGGTTAAATACGTTCTTGGAAAAAGTTGTTTAAAAAAAAGTGCACTGCTCGAGGATGTATGAATTATTAATTTCATGTATACAATCTAACTTGGTTTAATGACAGACTTTGATAACACCATAGCGAAGTTTGTTTCGAGGCGGAGAAGTCATTAACAAGATAATATGCGATTTTTTCTGCTTCTGTTTCTATTCGTATGTCCCGACCACCGTACTCTGTGGGCCGATAAATACACAATCCGCCATAGCTTTGAGTGCTTTTCTATCTCGTTAAATAAAATAGATTATAAATTGTGACTATACAACATTTCAACAACCA
>JANVCJ010079698.1:0-11428 GCA_026413505.1 Epizoanthus ramosus | reverse complement strand
TGACATTTTTTACCCAACTGATTTACTGAAATCATAGTGTGTTATAGTGTAAGAGAAAAAGAAAAGATTCCATCGACATTCAAAATTTTTGAAAAAAGGTGACACAAAATCTAGCTTAACTTCAAGGGGCTATGTCACAGTAATGCACATGCTCTCAAGCCATGTCTGGAACAAAGTTTTCACAGTCATGAAACACAAGTTGTTAGCTTAACAGGATAATAATAATAATAAGAAGACGAAGTGATAAAATGGTTATTTATAAATATATTGAGAAAACAAAGTGTCTAAATACAAAAGCAAAATTTGACAGCAATGAATTTAACTTATTTAATGTCTAGCCTGGACCAAAATTAAATTGAGAGTTTGTAATCCATTTTTTAATTAATCTTCCCCAATTTTAACCATCCACATTCCTTTACGACTTCTCATAATCCCTCTTATGTTTTTCTACCAGGATAACCTGTTCTTTTTAGATTTCCTTTTTTGTGGATAATTTTGTAGATCACAAGAGTGCCTTAAATAACCTTGGCATAGCCGCTTTAAGTATGGCAGAGAGGACTATTTCCTTATAGTTTTGTTTGGAAGTGGAGACAGCTGATCCGAGCTGATTTCAGACTTCTGACTGCAAGTATTAGAGATAAGAATATAAACAAATTCGGGTCCTCGATATTAAGTCATAATAAACCTTCATTAATTGTGATTTATCTCACGGAATATATTGCTACTGTACTGAAACAGGCCTTTCCTCATTTTACAAATTCATTCCTTGATATTTAGTCATAACAAACACACCTATTAATATTTATGATTTATCTCACGTTTAACCCTTAAATCTACAGCCAGCAGTATATTGCTACAGCTAGCTCTACTAAAACGGGCCTTTCCTCATTTAGAAATTTGGATCCTTGATATTTAGTCATAATAAACATTCATTAATCATGATTTATCTCACGTCTTACCCATAGACCTACATCCAACAGTATATTGCTACTGTACTGAAACAGGCCTTTCCTCATTTACAAGAGTAAGTAAATGGTCATTTACAGTGATCCAAGTGTCTGTTTGTTATTTAGTGCTTACAAGTCTCTATGGAGTGAAAGCAGACAGATGTTGGACTGTCTGACTGAGTGAAAGATGTACAGTATTTTCTCAAGTAAATGCCTCCTCTCAAATAAGGTTACCAGCTCTTATTTTAGGGGAGGCATTTATTTGAGAGGGAGGGAACAAAAATTGAAAAAAAAATGCTGCTAATGAATTGCTAAGATCATTTATTAATGTGAGAACCATAATCACAATGTCTTTTTCGTAGATTTCAAAATCATAGAGTGACGCAACTTTAAAAAATATGAATTAAATCTTCAACCACCAGCTGTGATTGTAATAAAAATATTATATCAACAAGGTATAAATTAATAGAACATTGCACTTTAATAATAATAATAAGAGTTTATTTATCAAGGGTTGCACGTAACAGTTAAAAACTGACAAACTTGTTGCCCTCTCTTATAAACCTAATCATATTACACTTAACTTTACATGAAAATATAAATTCCCTGTGTTCATAACAATGCTGTAATTGGCTGTTGTTTCTTCAGATTGAACAGTCTTTATCACATGGTGATGGAAGAAAATTTTAATGTTTTCTCACTTAATCATCTGCTTTGCAGGGCTCAGATCAAGATTACTGTTCAAGGGCTTTTCAACCTGAACCAAGATATCCCTGGATTTAAGGAACATTTAAGAGATTTCCTTGTACAGATAAAGGTAAGTTTCTAAGGACATTTCCCAACAAAGCTCAAGGACAGTAATTTTGCAGTTCAGAGCAGAAAGGTTATATAAATAAATGTATATGTTTATTTTAGGAGGAGGCATTACATGAAAAAAAGTTGAAGAGTTGACATGGGTTCCATTAAAAACATTAGACTCCTAATAAATTGTACAAACTACAACTGGTCACTACACAAACTCAGAAACTCGCAAGTTCCATTGTTATGAACATGTCTTCGTGCAGTCCTGTTTCTTTTAAAGCCTATGGCATGAGACATTGTGGCTGATTGTTGAGTTTTTGCACGTACTACCTGTCAAAATAACTGAACCAGTGCTTTAGTATACCGAATTCTGTTGTCTGCTTCTAAAGATCTCCCAGTTAATAAATGCCTCTATTTAATAAGTGACTCCTCTTGAATAAATGTTCCCTGCATGTCCCTGAAATTTGAGGTATACAGTAATCCCTGCCCTGTATACCTACACACATATATTCATACTTTTGAACCAGTTGATAAGAACCTGCAATATCAACTTTCATTTTGCATATAAGTTGGTCGAGCCAGTTGTAATGTCAATTAGATTGAACCTTTGAGAGCCTGTCAAGGTGGACATAATAATGTAAAATGCTTCAATCCTTTCATCTGTGTAGGAGTACCAGGGAGAGGAGTGTAAGGACTTGTACTTGGAGGAACGAGAACTCCAGCTGAGAACAGCACAGGAGGAGAAGCGACGGATACAGATGTCTGTTCCAGGAATTATTAACCCCCATGACATGCCAGAGGAAATGCAAGATTGATGAAATCTTTTGATTTCTGTAGTTTAATTAGCAGATTTATTTACAATAGTTCTTTTGTATAGTGTCAAAGGTTAATAAAGCTGCAATCTGACACTTTGTAAAGAAATGATTGGCCAATAAAGAGCTTTGTTAACCTTTGCAATTTTGCGTGTAAAATAATAAGGTATTTTTATAGAGTTTTTTTCTGAGAGCCATGTTGTATTTGAGCCCTTAGAGAAGGGTGTTCAAGTTATTGAAGTAATTTATTCATTAGAGAAAGAGCGGTGAGAATTGGTTTGCTTCCAACAGAATGATTGTGGAAAACAGAATTGTGACCTGTTCTGCACATTGTGTTGAAAGCACGTGCTATTTTATAAGTGTAGGAGCTGATGGTGATCAGGAGCAGTTTATTACTTGGTAGTTCGATAAGTTGGAACTTGACAAACACTAAGTTATTTATCGTCGTTAATAAAAGTAGATAGATTTCTGCTAGTTTTATACAATTGTGTTGTCTTTGTTATGACATAATAAGCTCCGTAAGATCAGCAGTGGGATTTCACCACCCTTGAATGTTATTATCAAATATAAATTTATATATTTACTGTTTAATTTATGAAGCAAGAGTATTACAGCTATTCTTATTTTATATTGTTTTATATGTAAAATTATTTTCCATCAATCAAGTCATGCCATTGTCAAATGGTGCCATATTGTGTACCATAGATAGGGGACTGTTGTACTTACTGTTGCAGCAGGGCCAGAGAGGGGTCCTGGGTGAGCATTGACAGCCAGCCCTTAGACATTTTTCATACTTGTGTGACTAGGCCCAGAGTCATTTGCCTACCCCCTCTTGTACTTAAAAGCCTCCCCCATCCCCCTCTCTTTCAAAAATTTTTTTGAATCTATACACCAAATCCGAATATTGCCACTGTCTCAGAGAGCCCAGCCGAAATTACATGAAATTGAGGTTTATTCAGTTAAAGATTGGAGTGTTTTCCTTCGAAAGTTCAGTGTTTTTGATTTGCATTTGCACAGATGTTGTAATCTTGACAACCACAAAATGAAAAGCAGTGACTTTAGGCATGATCGAGCTTGCTTGTGTGATAGGTGACTGGCCAACCTCAACTTCATGCCATGGTGGACGTATTTGGATTAGGTTATTCCTTGAGTTTAGGATACATAATTCTGACTTCTGTCAGTACTTACTTACTACCGATGGTATACATAACTACTGTAATGATAAGCAGTTATAACGAGTGTTGTGTTGCAGACTTGTGCATTTCATATAACATATCCATCCATAATTTACAAATCTCATTAATACTAAATTAATGATAATTGTATATTGTAGAATAAGTGACACAAATATATTAGTTTTTTATGTGTCAAGTTTTATTGTCCATCATTCAGGGTTGTAATAATCTCCATAACCCTGTGTAACAGCATACTGCTGTAGCTAGACCTACTGTAACATTTTAATGAGGCAAATCAATGAGTGTCAAAGACGCGAGCCCCAGAAACTTTTTGAAATCCAGATTCTTAGAAATGTCATTTCCTGCATTGTGAGGGTACTATTGAGCAGAGCTAGATAGTCTTCCAGACCGTTCAGTTTCTATTGCACTTTGATCAAAAAGTGATCCAAAGTTTTAGATAAATGTAATATAAGAAGAAATGAGAACCTTGGTAGAGATATCTCACCAGTAATTATCCAGCAACTGGTGAACAGCATTAGTCTTGTCATTCCTGTAGCATGTAATTATGAGTCAGAGGCATTGTACTTATATTACTTTTAACCAATTGCTGGATATTTACTGCTGAGGCATTTCTACCGTCTCTCTCTCTCTCGTCTGGTAGATTACTATCAGTGATAAATTAATTGATATAGCTATCCTCAACTGTAGCTGTTGTTAAGTTGATGAAGACTTGCAGAACATGCAATGGTCTGCATCGTAATGCCACCATGGGATATGTAATATAGTGCACTATAGTTTGCTTTTTAAAAAGGGGTGCGCCCATGAAACATTTGAAAGCCAGTTCTCTGCCATTTTATTTAACTTGAAGAGCACTTTCCTGACTCTCAATAGCATGTATTATGCAGACCGATTATGTCTGAAAATGCATAACAGCTAAGACTTTGTTCAGACAGAAACTGTTCTGCCTGATAGGAGACGAATATCAACCAGGCCATCAGAGGACAAGCAGTCAATCACAAGAGACCCTGGAAGAACAAGATAATAGAACCCGATGTTTCTCCTGGGCAACATTTTGACATTCTGGTTGGCTGTAGATTTGAACTGTTCTACTGATATAGAATTTGAATGACCCTAGTTTTGCAATTCACTTATTTAACAGCCCCAACAACTTGTCAAATAACTGCATTATTTAGATTAAAAAAGACTAAATAATTTATAATTAATGTTAGTTTTATTAATCTCTGGAAATTATTCACTAATTCATTTGTTCGACTCTTGAACTGGGCTTACTGCAGAACAGAATTTACAGATTAACGTACAGATTATTGGAATTGTGTAGATGTTGCCATACTTCAGATTTGTAGTGTGTTAGTATTAGTTGATGAATCGGTGATCACTCGTTATATTATACTGTTGTCCAATCTTTCCTTGTACTGTTTCATGAAGACTTACAAAATAAACATGCAAATCGTGAAACCTGTAATGTTTTATTTCTAAAAATGGCTTGGGAAGAATGACGATGTTGTATTTGTCCATGGCATACATGTAGTACAGAGGGTTGGGAAACAGAGTTCATTGTGTTAATGAGTGAAGCTGTGCTGCTTCTCTCCCCTTTCTGGTTCTGGCCAGCGGATCTGCCGAGGATGTGCTGTAACATATTCTGTATCATTTGATTATCATACAGGACAAGTTTGCCAGTTAATGAATTGGGACTGATTTCCAAAAGCAAGAATAAAATATTTGCAATGAAGTATTATACTAATATGATTTACAATAATTATTACAAGTATTATGGCACTCAGACCTGAACATCTTGCAACAAATTACAGTGCTGGTAGTAAACAAAAATGTATTTGTTCAACTGTGTAATAATATTTTAAATGACTTTTTTTTAGTTTTAGTGTATATTTATAGTACCGATTGTAAATGTGAGATGTGTTTATAAATATGCAATATCAAATTAAATTTGTAAAATTAATTCCAAATAGCAAGTTTGAAAAAATAGAAGCTGATTTGATATTTGGCCAAATGTTATAAAAGTGCTGGTGGTATAAACCCTCTTGCAAAGTTAGCTTACAAGAACAAGAAAAAAAAACATGAATGAACATGAACTCCCCCAATCTCATCACCAATACTTTTAAGAAGAAAGATAAAGTAATTATACTTTTCAACAACATTACAAGCCTGTTTCGATACTCTCTTGTACTAACAAACATTAATTTCCAACAAGTCCCGTGGCCATGGTACAGAGACAACAGCAGTGAATATAGCACTGAATATATATTTCTTTCATCTTTATTTGCTGAAGGTTGCCATAACATTACTATCTAAGCTCCTTAAATACATGGAATTCTATCCAAAAAGGGCAGTATGTTTCAACTGAAGCATTTAACATTTTCATGACAGTTTAAATAATTATGTTCATTTATATCATGTGTGACATTTTTTACTTTCAAATAGCTTGACATTCATGGCAACTATTGTATTTCATTTGCAAAAATGACAAAAGAAAATATCCATATTTCTCACTGTAGGTAAAATACTTCTTTCGCTTTCAATTTCAGCTTTCTTGACAATCAAATCAAAAAGCAAAGATATTTTACAAAGCTTTGCATTTAATATCTGAAATATTTTTGTTGCTATGGGAATTCTTTGTTGAGTAAATAGCATAATTTCTTTTTTTTATGATTCCTATATATTTCATTAATTCATATTCAAGTGGTTGGCTTTTGAGCAAGTACTGATGTAGCATAAATTATTTACACGCGCTCAATAACCTGTCGAAAACGCCAACAGAAGCCATTCCACTTTTTGTAAACTTTGCTTTGTTAGTCTCTAGGGAGCTAAATTATCACAAAAAAGTATGTTTAATTTTTGCTCAAGTGTAGATATATGGATTTTTATATAAAGCCCTATAAAGATAACTGATAATGTAATCTTCAGTTTCAGCGACCAATAAATTCAGCCAATCTTGTATTTACAATTATAATTATTTGAATATCTGACAATCCGTCGAATAACAACCTTATCTTCCTTACATCTACTGCTATTACCATCTAAATAAATATTCACTCTAAATATATATTACAATAAATCTAATTATGCTTAGATAGCTATCTCGATAATTTTACAACGCCGTACATTTCGTCCACCGCCTTTGGCTTTGCTGCGAAATGTAATTCAGTGACAGTGTGAATTTAGAACAAGTTTGTGCCATAGAACTGACAAGGAAATGAGCGATTACTACAGTCAGTGGTACTAACGCCGATTGAAAACAAACCAGCGAATACAAACTATGTAGTATTACCTCAAGTAGTTGAAGAATCCCCAACATTTGGCTACGAACACAAAATCTCAAATATACCCGGCAAAAACGGGTCACTGTTATTGACAAGGTCTTCGTCCTTGCAAGATATCGACGGTTCGCATGCCAGCTCTTGTAACAGTTCATTAATATCGATATCCATATCCTCATTTGACACAGCAGTACAGTCCGCTAACTCTGAAATACTTTGAAGGAGAGAGTCAAAATCAATTTCTTCATCCTTTGGAGATCTTTTGACAACAGGTTTCGGTAGTTCTTCAGGTTTTGAGGTGTTACGAACAGTGCTGGTCTGTTGTGCAGGTGTCTGTGCTCTCGATAAAGTGGTGGAATCTTCCAAATTAGAACTGACCTCCTTTAACAAACCACTTTCATTTTCCTCACAATCCATTTTGTTATCTTGGCAATCAGTCCTCTTTGTATTCGCATGATCCTGGCTGATTTTCCTGCGTTTCGGTGAAGGACAAGTACACGAACTGAGTCCAAGAATTTCAGCGTATAATCTTCGAACAGTACATTCGAGAACCGCCTCGACACGCATGTCCGGATCACGTTTTCTCTTATTTCTCAATTTTTTTCGAATTGCCGAGTCTACGAAATGTTCCTTTTCAGTTTTATCATCCTCTCTAGTTTGGCACATCTCTCCTTGAGTATTTTATTCACCAAAGTAGCTAAACGCGGAAGTCCTCCACAACTTTCTTCTCTTCGATCGAAGTTCTCACAGAAGTACGTGACCTTTGGGCTGCGAATAATCGCCGTCGATCGACTCTTTGGTCAGTTCACTCATGACACTCTCCAAGTATTCCCTTCACTTTTAGCGTTTTCTGCTACATGTATCTGTTGCAATAGTACAATTTCAGCTCTTGGTGCAATCCCAGCAACTTATCTTGGGGATAAAACGGATATTGAAACCTCGTTTGTTGGCACAAATTAGCATAGACCATAAGTTGACATGTCACGAACAAACTACAAATACTATAGCTTGCTCGATCCCGAAGCCCAACGATTTTCACTTTTGTCTAGCTCCTTCTTGAAATGTTTTCTGGTACAGTGCCAGTGATAATTTCAGGACAAATTCCCGTATTTCACGAGCAACGAAAACGAAACAATGAACAAATTCCCCTACGTACTCTCGACTGACCGCAAGATATTTGTTCATGTTGATTTTATTTTGTTTCCTAAGACACACGAAGATGATTGATGTACGATTAGCCAATCACGATGCGCTTTCTTGACAACTTGACACTTATGACAAGAGACTTGTCAAGTATTGGGCACGAACGCTGGGAAAATCCCATGCGCAAAGGCCAAAGTTTCACTGCCTTTGCCTTTGGCTTTCAAAAATTACATTTCGCTGTAATTTTTTGATTGTGCAGTGAAGAAACAGAACCTTTCAAAGGTATAGATGATGGTAGAGAGATAAAAATAGCAGCACTCTTTACAAATTAAAAAGAAAAGAGAGATTAGAAAACTAACGTTTGTTTTGTTTCGACCGATCGAAATTACGTGAATCAGTAATTACATTTCAAGAAACTTGAGACTGATAAACAATGCTGAGGCACGCACAATGTTTCAAAATGAAAATCAACCTATTTCTGTATTTTATAATCTAACATTTTTATCCTTCACATCAGAAGACTATCTTGTTGGCATCAGCATGTTTTGACTGCTATAGATGCTGACATCTTTACAAAAGATATATGTGCAATGATGGTGAAATCAAGACATGTCATGTCGCGTTTCTAAGCGTGATGGAAGTGACATCAGTCACGGAAGCAGGTCCATCACGTATGCCATTGCCATTATTTAAAAAATTTACTTCGAAAGTGTAGCAACGATTTTTAGAACGTAATTTATTTTTTTCAAAATGTAAATCGGACTATACCCAAGTGATCTCTGGTAGACTAGTTTTTTAATAAACCTTTTGCTCTGACGAACGGCTAGCGCTCGAAATGTCAGCTGAGATCTTTCACCCTCACGGCGAAAAACATAACATATCATCTTTTAGTTGATCAGTCCAATCATATACCTCCGGTCCTGGACCGGAGACAGTGTATCAGCCCTTCAACGACAATGTGGCATCAGTCCATCTTAGTTTCTTACTGTCTCGTAATTTCTATTATTCTAATTATTTTTTTTTCGTTTTATATTAATAATTTTTGGTTTTAGAATTTTTTCATGTTAAAGTACGTGACTGGGTAGGTGGTAAACAACCCCAGCGTTATACAAGAACTGTGAATCGTGCGGCTCTTATATAAACAGGAATTGACCTGACCTGCAATTCCTGCAAGTGCAAACAGCAAAGGGAATTGTTCCTCTGTTTCGCGAGCGATGGGTAATTTCACTTGACCGGGAGCCTCACACATGTCACATGGCAGCATTTACCCGGCGTACAGCTCTTTCAGTGCACAAGTTGCTACATATTTCTTCAAAAGTTGTTCCATGCATAGCTGTTGCCAAAAAGTTGCCTAAACCCAAAATAAATAAACAGAGTCCGAAATTACCATCAACGGTTCAAAGGTTGAAAGGTTTGTTTTTTCCACATTTTGCAAAATAAATAAAAAAAAGAAAATATATCAATGTCATTGTATATCTGGTTGATTTTTTCATAACGTGCACCAGATCAGTAGCCACGTCCCACACACCACATCTGTGCTGGCCGCCAGTATTGGCCAGCTGTAACGGCATCTTATTTCTGTCTCGGCTGTCAAGTGATATACGGCTCAAATACAAGGGCCAGGCAGCTATGTATTAAGAAATTTTTAAACATTAGTCACTCACCCAATTCGCTTTTAAGGTGCCGTATCTTGGTCATCAGGATGCTTTATCCACGCTGCCGCTCAGAATTGCGGCGGAAAGGACGAGCACCTTCCAGGCTGAAAAGCTCTGAAATCAGTTCCGATTAATTTATTCATCAAATAAATTGAAATTAACACAGTCAATTTTTGGCCTTTTAGCACCCCTACCAATGTCCTTTGAGGACTCAGTTTTTCACTGTAAAGAACCACTTTTAACATGTACTAGACACGTTATGAAAAGATCAACCAGATATATATCTAAGGATAAGGAAAATGCTTGATAAAGTTAACTATAGCTATAGGATATTTATGTATGGCTGCGCAGAGATACAAGTGTTGCGAGGATATTTTCATGTTCCATGACCAAAAGTAAAATTCCATGATTTTCCAGGCTTGGAAAGTGAAATTATAGAATTCCGCGACTTTCCGGGTTTTCCATGACCCGTACTGTATAATCACTCACCATCATCATCCACCACAATTCCCATCCATAACCATCACCCACCACCATCCACCATTGTCCTCAACCACTTATCATTCATAACCATCACGAACCATCATACAATACTGCCCACCATCCATGCATCACCATCTCCCACAACCATTACTCACTATCACCAACCATCACTCACTATCACCAACTATCACTCACTATCACCACCATCACTCACTATCACCAACCATCACTCACTATCACCAACTATCACTACCTATCACCAACCATCACTCACTATCACCAACTATCACTCACTATCACCACCATCACTCATTATCACCAACCATCACTCACTATCACCAACCATCACTCACTATCACCAACCATCACTCACTATCACCACCATCACTCACTATCACCAACCATCACTCACTATCACCAACCATCACTCACCATCACAGTGCATCACCCACCACTACCGATCATCATCGTCATCACCATCATCTCTCATCATTCACCATCGCTAATCATCATCATTCACCAACAAGCATGGCAGTTTTGCAAGGATGCTTTTTCATTCATTTTTCATAAACTAGCCAAGGTACTCCAAAACTGAAATCATTTTATTTTTCTGTTACTCTTGTACAGCCATATATGCAATGCCATATATGTTGTTGTTGCAGAGCACAGGGGGACTGGAACCTAGTGATTTGGCTTGTGCTTGCATTTACACTTATTTTACCTCAATTCACAAAAATAGAAAAGTTGTGAAGCAAGTGCAAGTGCAAATGCAAGCTCAAGGCAGATGCAAGGAAAAGGAAATTTGCCTTTTTCTTGCACCTGCATCTGTGCTTGCTTCACCTTGATTCACTTGCTTTTCTTTGTATCTGCATTTTCAGTGTTAACAGGCCTTAAGGCTCCTCCTCCTATGGCGAGTTGCTATATAAGATTATTATTATTATTATTATTATTATTACTAGCTGTCCTCAATGAGAAGTGTAGTGCTGCCGTAATAAGCTCAATTCTTTTCCTCCTTGGCTTTGCACTTCTTTAATAGACAGTTTTAAGACCAGCTTTATTTTCTGTTTATATCTTTAGCAGAAGTGCTTTATTACAATATAAAGTAAATCACGCTTA
>JANVCJ010079687.1:0-11428 GCA_026413505.1 Epizoanthus ramosus | reverse complement strand
TCATAAAGAGGATAGAGTCGATTTCGCTTCACTGTCAAAAACTAATTGTAATTTGCAAATACAAATCAACATAAACGTAAAGCAAAAAAAAAGAACAAAAGCGTACCTGTCCAAACATCTTGAATCATCTCGCGCTTTCACCGAGGAGTCCCCGCATACTTTTGTGAACATATAATACTCAATTTTCTAGTTCTACGGAGTCTATCTTAGTCTTGATCAATTTTCTAATGAGGAGTTCACAGTTCAGTCATAAATCTATTTTAGAAAGATCTGAACTGAGTTTGGATCACAAATATATGGCCTATGGTTTATTCAGTTATTGGAGAGGGGTCTTAACATAGCATTTACGGTATTGATAAAAATAATAAAATATGAATTAGCAGTGCGCAATATCCATAAAATGATCAAATGCGCATAACATGGCTTAAAATTATTCTAAAATGCCATCTATAATCTAATGTTAACTATCAATTAAAACGTACAATTTAAGAACTCACAGTATATTATAGAATGTAAACAGTTAAAAAAATTAAAATAACTAATCATATGCTAATCTAAATAGGGAATTTTGAAGACGGCGTTTGAAAGTGTCAACATTGCCAATCAATTAAACTAATGTCCTTTGGGAGGGAGTTCGACAATTTCAGTGCAATTTCGACAAACGCCTTAATGTCACCTTGGACTTGACGCTTGGGATGGAAAGCATCAGAGCGTCTGACGACCGGAGTCTATAACTTGAATATTTACGGTATTCAGTACTAATTGGAGTTTTCGTTTATCGAATCCAAAGATTGAGTGAATATGATATGGAGGGACTCGTGTGTCCATTGGCATTATAACCAAAGTCGTACTCAGTTTCTGAAGTTCCTATATGCCTAAACGATGCTGCATCTATCTCAGTGATTCCTATCCCGTGATCAGCACGTGAACATCTTGATCCTCCCCCGCCAATCATCATCACTGCACCGTCACCGTCGTCCCAATCACACCAGAACCCGATCTTGTTACTGTTCTGTATGTTCCCATTACACGCAGCCTGCTCAAACCCATGCGAGGACCGATATTGCCCGCCATATTGCACGCCACAGCTGCCAAGACACTTGTTACTGGCCCACACTGCGCTGTTCCTGAAGTTACCATAAGATGTGACTTTAGAGCGGAATGTCTGTCCACCCAGACACCCACCTGTGGTTACCAACAGGGCAGTGTGTGTCTGGTCGTCACTGCGGGTGATCTTGAATTCTGTACCCTTGACCGACCAAAATGCTGGTGAGATCATGTCTGTGTTGGCGGCTGCGTTAGTTGGATCACCTTGAGGAGATCGCTGGTCATACCACCAGTGACCGTCGTCTCTCATCCAGTTCTTGGCGTCGTTATTTGAAAAGCGAGCGATCAAAGTCCAACCCTGATTGTTTATCACGTGACAATATACCTGTTGAGAGAAAGCAAGACATCTAAACGTGATCTGCATTGAAAATCAATTGAATCTGCTGCAACTTGTTTTCTATCCGGTAGCATTATTAATTCAATTAATGTGGCGTTTTATATAGTATATAATATTACAATTCAGTTCAATTTTGAAACAACGGAAAAATAGTTACTAAGCGGAGGACAATTACGATGAAGACGATGTTACTTTATTATGACATCTGATACAAGAATATATAAACAAAATACTGGCGTGAAGTGAAAATGTGGAACAAGAACATAGAGAGAGGGTCACCTTCCTAGGAGGGTCACCCTACTAGTAGAGTAACCATCCTCTAAACATGTCAGGTAGGGTGACCCTAGAGGTAGGGTTATCCTATCAACCAGATAGGGTGACTCTCCTAGGATGTAACGACCCCTAGACTTTAGCCCTACCCCCGGGGTGACCCTTAGCTTGCTTTTTGATTTTGCATGTAAAGGAGGGCTATGTTTTGACCCTTCTGGTAGGGTGACCTTCCTAGGATGGTGACCCTATCTCCATGTAAACATGCCCTTAGACCCTTTTACTAACAGTAAAAGACAAAAGAAGAAAATCAGAGGAGAAAAAGTATGAGAGGCGAACTCGAGCCCATGATTCTCGCATGCTGCAAGAACTAAGGAGAGTCGGAAGTTTCTTTGAGCGCAGGCCCAAATAGTTGTTCTTTAGTTGTTTTATTGTTTCTATCTCTCGTCGGCCACGTACGGCTCGGGAAGTAGATTGCATTCTGTTTTTAGTTGGTTTAATAATAATATAATATTGAATGATATAATATTTATACATAAAAATATTTAATATTTGATATTTAGAAACAACTTTCACAAGATCGTCACGTTTGGTGTCAGATTTGTTAAATCAAGGTTGAACAAAACGTTTCGGCGTAATATTCTTTCATTTTATAAGAAGGTTAAACTATAGCTCTGGTTCTATAATTTGGACCAAAGGGGAGTGCAAGATGTAATTTCGAATTCTACAACTAAACATTGGGTGTATTTACATGTTGGAGGTTTAGCTCGTCTGGACGACTTTGGCCAAAAATGTTAGATAGCCCCGTTATTGACTCACAACTAGTGTTAAGATTAGTAAAGCCAAGGTTAGGCTATTTGGAAGTGTGGGGCAAGTCAGTCAAGATTAAAATGAAATCAGGCAAGCTAAAATGTGAGATTAGTCGATTTTGTGAGCCAAAATCAGTCTAGATAAACCTACATCAGGCGAGATTAGTCTACATTAGGCTATGGTTATAGGTTTTAACAAAAAACTGTCCGAAAGTTCGTTATTTATTCTGCTTCATAATTATTCCGTTTCGTATAAAGACAGACTGCAGACTGCTGAAGTTGTCCTGTTTGGAACAAGTGAACTCTAGATGATCAGATGTTTGTCGGAAATCATCAATTATAGCGGGTTTGAGAGTTCAAATATCTTTGAGTTTAATTTCAGGAACATATATCTTGGAACGGTAATCATTGTCATGGTCGGAGTTCGCCAAGAGGTAGCAATTTTTTTCTCAAATGTTCCATTATCTTTTAATAGCCGCGCGAATTATCGCTTTTGACTCGTCCCATTTTTCTATTTTTCGACCTCGCTGCAAAAATTACTTGACTATTATTATTGACTCAACTGATTTCAGATGAAAGAAGGAACTGTGTTCCTCACTAAGCAAATTTAAGGTGCAAATTCAAACACTCTGGAAACGAATCAATTTAGACCATTTTGCTCGCTCACTCATTAGGGACTCATTACGAAATGAAAGAAAGAGGCATTATAACGCCGACACGAAACCAGAAATAACCTGAGCTGCAAATTAAGTTTACATCGCAAAGAGATTAAAAAGTCAGCAAAGCTCTATGAGGAAGAACAGTCGTTGCTTTTTCACTGTGAGTCTGCGAACCTGTAAAGAGGATTCACGACAAAACTGCTAGTGCAATTATACGCTTACCACAATCTTTGTGCCTTCAGGAAATATCTCACTGTTGGCATCATTCTTTGACAACCACTTTTTCTGCACATTTTCTTCACAAGATGATACGAAAACTATGAAAACAAAAACAAAACCAAGTTTCATAGGTATGTACAACTAAATGCAGAACTATAAGCTCTACCTAGAGCGTATTAAAATGAGAACTATGGAAGGTATACATGTACATGTTCACGTAAGAAGTTCATGAATTTACATTATAATATTTGAATAGAGTAAAGATTACATTTGAAATCTGAAAACTGGGACTATAGTAACCATGGACAAACTACAGTTTGTTTAGTTAACAATAATATAATTATAATATAGGGCTAAGTTAGTACCGAACTACAGGTTGGTCAGCTTGATTTAATTACATAAAATTAAATAAACCATTTTTTGGGTGTCCACTGACTTGGAAGGGGGTGGTATGGTTAGTGTTAGGGTTAGGGTTGGGGATAGGCGTCATAAACTTGCCCGTAGCAAAAACATCCAATTGGACTTAAAATTGACGAAAACATCTTTAATGTAGTTTGACAATCTATTTGTGCAAAATCAAAATAACTAAAGCAGCAACAATGTCTTAGATCGGAATTGGTCAGCGCACTGTTCAAGAATTTGGGTGTCGGAACAACAGATAAATTTTGGAGAAAATAGCGAAATGCCCGAAATTCAGATAACAGAACAAACAATCATATATTCCATACCCGATATCTTCTTTCCAAAACTGAGTGTTGTGTGCGTGCTCACAGATCCCAGCTTGTTTATTGCTTTACACATATATATTCCAGGGTATTTGGAACTAAAATTGGTGATCCTCAAATCTCCCTTATCAACAACACTGCTGACTGGTAGAGGAAGGAAAGCTCTTGACCAAACGATGGAAGGTTTGGGGTTGGCAAACGCAGAGCATGTTAACGTGATGGACTCACCCTCGTAGACTACAAGGAAAGGTTTGGGCTGTTTTGTCATGGTTGGTGCCACTAGAAAGCAAAACTATCAGTTAGACTGTGTACGTGAAACAAATGAATATCTGAAACAAGAGAGTGCACTGACAGGAGGTCACGCCGTAGTGTGTGTGTGTGTGTGTGTGTGTGTGTGTGTGTGTGTGTGTGTGTGTCGGGAGTTAGGACATAGATTGTTTTCCTGTTACACTGAGCTTTTCACTAGGTGATCTTAGTCAAGGATAGATTAATACATACCCCCAAAGTTATGGTAGAACGCAATCTCCCAATTATGGAGTATCATGGAATATCATGGCGGATGACGCGATTGAAGTGTAGTATTAGAACATGAATGACACGCCGATTTGTTTTATAGGAAATTTTCTATTAAAGAAACAAACATAGCTTTGTGTAGATACAAGCAGAATATGTGCAAAAATCATTTAAACTGATCAAAGCATGGATATTAAGAAATGAAGCTCCTAATTGCACCACTAACTTCGACGAAGATAAAGAGGAGTGTACGACGAAAAGTATTGAGAAAATTGTTTTAAAAAAAAGACAAGCCTGATTCGCCTGACTTCCATTATCTAGATCCAATCTTTAACAGCGACATCCGCCATTATGAACTCCGTAAATGTCCAAATTAAATATGAAATATACATCAACGTTGCACATCCGATCTTCGACACCATTTTATTTGTCAGTTACCTTCTACTGAGAGTTGAACATGTGACTGTGCCAGACCCAAGACATTTGTCGCTCTGCACGTGTACTGCCCCGAATCATTGTACTTTGCCCTGCTGATCACCAAATTGCCATCAGCCAGCTGAACAGTTGACCCGTTAACCGTTTGCCATGTAAGTCGGGGTTTCGGCTTTCCCTGCGCTGAGCAGTGGAAAGCTGCTGTCTGGTTCTCAGTAACTGTTAGAGAGGCGGGCGATACAAGCACTTTTGGGGCAGATATTGACTCTCCTGGATCACCTTTCAATCCCTGCGGTCCTCGAGACCCCTTGGGTCCTGTACTTCCAGCGTCCCCTTTCTCCCCCGTCGGCCCAGGAGGACCCATCATGCCTTGCTTGCCCTGCTTTCCAATATCACCCATGCGACCTCGCGCACCCTGTCGGCCTTTACTTCCTATGAAACCCGGTCTTCCTCTGCGGCCTCTCCTTCCTTTCGGTCCTCGAGGGCCTGGGACACAGACCTTGTGCAGCGGCTGGCATAAGGACACTGCAGTAATGGATTTGATCTTTCGGTTGATTTCTTCTCGAAGTTCTTTGAAACTGGGCAGTTGGTTGTTTGAACTATTTGTCGCGGCCCGTCGAACTCTTTTCTCCAAATCCGATAGATCTTTCGTTTGTATGCTGATCTCTATGAATCAGTAAGAAACGAAACTGTGTGAAAAATGAGTAATACAACAATGAAATGTCTATAAGCTATACACTTTCAGAGTTATTTTTATAGCATTTAAAAAAAAGATTTTTAATGCACGTCCATACCCATGCACTGCACTTGCACTATATTTCTATATTCAGTTTTCCATATATCGCAACATACGTGAGCTCCTTAGATGAGAATTTTTGCTCTTCAGCAAACGCCACAGCAGTTCGATACCGCAGTCAATTTCAGGAGGGTCTTTTTTTCTGACCGTCTGATGATAAATCCTTATGAATGGATTTCTCGAATTAGCTACTACAAAACATAATTAACAACCACGAACGCTCTTTGGATATATGTAATGATATATGAGCTGATAGACAGCCAACAACACTTGTAGCACTAACTTCAACGTTATACTTATATCATAATCAGTATAATAATAATAATAATTATAATTATAATTATAATAATACATTTTATTAATATCTTCCAAGGACCCCTTCCCTAGCCGTTTGGCTGAAGCTTCTCTGGACTGGTTTAGAATTGAACACAGAACACAGTCAGTACGCATTGGCTGTGAAGCATCAGAACCACGCCAAATAACACACGGAGTACCCCACGGCTCGATTATTGGGCCTGCTCTGTTCAGTATATTTACATTAACGATCTTCGATGTGTTCCCATGACGGGTTCACTCAAGTCATACGTCGACGACTCCAAGTTGTATTTGTCGTTCACTGTCAAGAACACTGAAATTGCCGCAGCTCTGTTAACGGCAGATCTTGGAAGGATTTCAGCATGGTTTTGTTCTTGAAGTCTCCTGATCAACCCGGATAAAACGAAACTATCGCTGCTGGGAACACCACAGATGCTAAATCAGGTGCCACATGACTTTAGTCTTACCCTCCTAGAAGACTGACCCCTGTACAATCCAAATAGCGTTAGTGGAATAATGGTTTTATATAATACCAAGTTAGAATATACTTCTCACCATAACCGTTTGTATAATGTGGATGAGATTTGGTGTAAATCAAAACTATTTGCTGTAAAACAAGAGGAATCGAATTTTAAACCCAACGCGAGTTACTTGCGGCATTCAGCTGACTAGCGATCAAAAATAATATTGCTGTTTTGCTATCAAATAGAACTGAAGCGAAATTTGTGAAATGTTTTGCGTAAACTTGCAGTTAGTTGAATACAATTCCAGTACACAGAAAATGAAGTACGATAACTAAATAATTGAACTAATCTTGTGTGGCAGATGGGAAAAGAACGCAATTTGTTTTACGTGCAAACCATCAACCCCAAGTGCTATCTATTATATATTTGACCTCGCCAATATAGGAGTTGGAAACATATTTTATTACCTTTGGCAGCAGGCTTGGTAGAGTCTGATGTTTCGGCCGTGACGACATGGTCGAGTGGTGAATACAATTTCACTGAGCTGGTCAGTTTGTCTTCTACCGTCACAAGTCTACTGTCGATTGTCTCCACTCTGATCAACACACCAACACTGAGCAGTAACGACACCACAGACACGACCGTACCGCCGCTCACTTGACTCACTTTCCATGTTGGTGCAGATTGTTTGGGACCACAGCGCTCAGGTTCTTGGTTTGCCGACATTGCTAGAGATTTACTCCTTCCTTGACAAAGTTGACGTAGAGAACTAAGGGACAAAGCTCTCTATATTGTCACTTTGTTGAGCTGATTTAAACATCCGCAAAATATGAAACGATGACCTTTGTTATGCATCACTTTGCCTTACGGGGTAAGAGTGAGGGGAAAGTGAAATAAAATTTAAGAAAAAGGAGACATTTCCTTAAAAACCTACGTTGATTCCAGAACGCTTGCCAGCAAGTCTACCGCAACTCCGCGGTAATACAAGAAAAATAGAAAAATTAACTAGGTGTCGCTCTTCCTCGAAGTTTAATTGCTTATGATCAGCTGAAAATTGCTTATCATGCGAGCCGCTAATGAGCTACATCGGCTCTAACCGAAACGTTGCTCTTGGGGGAGGTTGAATCATTTCAATGCGTAGACGGAACAAAGTATTTAGAGATAGGAAAAGAGACAAAATTATAGAAAACGCAATTGTCGTCATTTACACGACCGTCGTTATGAAGTATCATTTATTGCAACGACGATAACTTTCATCGAGAAGTACATGTAGGTACGAAATTACACCCTACCCGTCCCCTGTTTAGTCCTCAAGTGGCAACAACATACTTTACTCGCGCGTGCAGGTATTTGTGGGCGGAGAATAAACTCAGGAAGTCGATACTTTAAATATCTAAATATTGTTAAGTGGGGTTGGAATGCACAAACATTTTCTTCTCAAACTTGGTTTGCAAATAATAACTTACCTATTTCTCTGGTCAGTTTTCATCAGCGCTAATTTAGTAATTACAAAATCGCAGCTTGTAGCCCCATTTTCTTGAGATCTGTCATGCTCATCCCATAATATCACATGCTTGTTGTTTCCCATATGAGCATTTCCGCATGTGAAACCGTAGCTATTCAGTCCGACCTTTAATAAAAGCTGGCTATAGTCCAATGTTCGACAAACTGAAGTGAAGTATTAGGATGTATTTTGTTCTGTTTTCAGAGAAAAAGCACAGGCAGATCATTCGCACAATGGCGATATATTGCATTCTTTTTTTATCTCAGGTATTTGCTGTAACTTGTAACAATCGTTCTCTGGTTTATTCAAATGATGGGGAAATATGCCTCATAAACTCTACTTTTTGAACTCTATGATCCCCAAAACACAAATTATTGAAATTTAGATTAATAAAGTTCACGTATATTCCATTATTTGTGTTGTTTCGGCTCATTTTATGTGGATTAGGGACGAGTACTTCCTCGCTACATAAAACGTTTGCCGCATATCTCCAGATCATTCGGATAAACCATAGAACGACTGTTAGTATTACAGATTACTGAAAATAAATGAGATGAAAAAAGACATCTAATCGAATTGTGCAAATGGTCTGCCTGTGGTCTGCCTAGAGTTTTATGTCGCAAACGTTTGGAGACTAATGTTCAGAAACATTATCAAGAAATCATATAAAGACGGGAAGTTGACGTGTAAATACGTTTCCTTCTATTGTCAAGTAAACATGGTATCAAATCTGTGATTCACTGGCATCGATATCATAGGAGCTATTTTAAAATATACTGATTCTACTTCTAGAAACAAGTCTGTGAAGTTGTATTTACCAAGCTATAATTAAGAATGACATATTCAAGACCAGATTATCCGCCTGTTTATCTGTCGCTGAAACTTAACATAAATACAACTTGTATTCCCAAAGGTGGGTGATACAGAATTAAAATGTGGGAATTAACAGACTGAAACTGATCCATTGTGATGCCAGTGCTTATAGCATTTGATCTTTGTAATAATAACTATTCAAAGAGAAAAGCTCTACAGCACTACAGGCGAGAGCAATTTATATCACGGGGTTGGGGTGCAATATGTTGCGAATATGTTTTTGGCTGATTTTTTTTCTGCTTTCCCCCTCTCTTTCCCTCTCTTTCTCTCTCTTTGTCTCTTTAACGTTTTGTCTTCGAAATTGCTTCTTCGGTCGTCTTTTCTGCTTATACAATATACCCCCCCCGCCTCCCTTCCCCTTTCCCCTATCTACAACTATAAAACTTGTTTGACATAACTGCAACTCATGATATAATAAC
Source organism: Epizoanthus ramosus (assembly GCA_026413505.1). NCBI lineage: Eukaryota > Metazoa > Cnidaria > Anthozoa > Zoantharia > Epizoanthidae > Epizoanthus > Epizoanthus ramosus. The sequence continues at coordinate 1,989 of JANVCJ010079687.1, read as the reverse complement.
TCAGTTCTAATTATAACTACCTTGTCTCCTTTTTTCATAAATTCTACTTCCTTCAACAGACCATCCTTGTCAAACTCAATGGAATTCGGGTCGGGACAATGTCGTTTGAAGACTCTTTCACCAGCCTCTTCCAGAGCCTTCCTCTTCTTTGTCCGCTGTACTGCCTCCTGAGTGGACTCCAAAGATAGAGCTCCACGCTGCTTACGTCTCTGAGTGAAGGATTGGCGGGTCCCTAGGAACGTTGTAACATCCATGGTCTGGCAGTGGTCCTGAACTGTGCACTTTTGTAGTACGGCTTGTTGTTTGCATACTATCTTGTTTTGACCAGCAGTTTGTTTAACTGCAGTGTTCAGTTGTGGTACTTTTGCCATTGCCTGATCAAAGCTCACATTAAGAATCTTCTGAAATGGCTCATCAATCTTGTTGTATAATTCCCTTGCTGTTTCCTTTATGGCAGTTTTTGTGGGCTTTATATTTTCTTTCTTTTTCAGTTCCTGTTGTGCAATATCCAGCATATTTTTTTCTTCAGTCGATTGGAACGAATTGAAAACAGGGTTTGAAAGGACTGGTGCTCAAAGTGGCAGGCTCTGCAGTTAGTTACTTACTGTATGTACGGCCTTCTGTATTGCCGAGATCTTGGACCAAGCTGTGCTCGAGAAGTGGTCAATGAACTTCTGTTTCTCTTCCTTCTTGTACCACTTGTTGAACGAATTTACAAGAGTTATCGATCGTGCATTGAATGTGTTTTGGTCAATTTTGAAATTTTGTTCCTGTTGACCTCCAAAGAAAGCAAGATAACTTTCTAGCCGTTTCGCCTTGTCCATCTGGTTTTCCACTGGATTTAATAAAGCTTTGTTTCGCTGCAACACAGGCAAAGCCACAGTCAAAAAACCCAGCCATAGGATCCCGGTTGTTTGTAACTGACTTATCTTATTATGTACTGTAGAAACTATAGTCGATCACTGCGTTCTAGTAGATCTGTAGATTTTTCAATCAACCAATGGTTTACTAAACGGTCCTTTCGAGAATATATTTATTTTGCGCCAGAATGCAAGGTATTGGTTTCGTATTTTACCATACATAACAATTTGCGTGGAATAGTAACAATTACAGACTTTATTCGTTCAGGACCTTTTACGAAAACTGAAAACTGGTGATCGCGAGCTTGGCACTCGTGTCGAGCTCAAACAAAATAGTCCATGGTGTTCTTTCCATTTATTTGACAGATTTTATTTCTAACTCATGAAATGTGCTGCACTATATATTGCTCCTGAGATATTTAGGTTAAACTGTTGCTGTCTCGCTAGTGTAGAGACCACAAATTCGAGTTACACCTTCAGCTTTTTAGTTCCAGTGCAGTGTTTTGGTTCGTCATCTTGGATTGGTTCTATACTGTTTCTATAGCGACTAAATATTGGTGCTTGTTTCTGATTGGCCAGTTTAAAATGTGTGGCCTCGAGGCAGGAAAAACTTCAGTAACAAAACAGATAAAATGGTGGCTGTGAACTTTATCTTAAACCGAACCTATTTTGCGAAATTAGAAGCTTTAACCAACTAGCAGCCGCTTACTTAAATATAAAATTAAACACATGTCCATTAGTATTTCATGAAGTTAATTAGGCCCTGTTAAAATATACCTCGGACAAAAAATAAAATAGCCTTAAAGTTGCAATTTTCGTTAGTTTGGGAAATATATTGATTTCACTTCTCCAAATCGTTTTTTTTTCATCACAGCCCAATTAACTTGCAGAACTTGATCATATGCTTGTTACTTTAATAATAATAATAATAATAATAATAATATTTATTTATATCGCGCAAATTCAACATACGTTTTCAAATGCGCCTTACAAGTAAAAAGGAAATCTGTCTACCTATCTACAGTCTAATTACAATGTATATACTAAAGCCGTAATAATAATAATAATAATAACTTTATTTCTATAGCGCTCATATAACTATAAGCTCATGGCGCTTTACAATATGAAA
>JANVCJ010079676.1:0-11428 GCA_026413505.1 Epizoanthus ramosus | reverse complement strand
AAAGGTTTCGCTGCTTTTGATACAGAAGTATATCAATACTGCAGAAGAGAGAACAAAGCCGACTATTGCGTGTGGGTTTCTAATTATCATTCCAGATAATGCTGGTATACTGCTACAGTTGGAAAGTTGAGCTTTACTATTGCGTGAATTATGCATTACATCCGTCACTGGTCCTCGTTGGCCCACTGCAATAGGGAGTTTAAGAAACCAGTAGGGAAACGCCTACAACCACGGAACAAAACAAAAGGCTTAACTACAGAATACAATGACCATCGGCCTGTTCAGTCACCGTCGTCTTCAGAAATAGAACGTGTAAAGGCACATTTTGGAGTTCTGTAGACAATGTCATACAAGGGCAAACAAAAACGAAAAAGAGAAAAAGAGAAAACGAAAAAACGAAAAAGTGGACTTTCAACAGCTGTCGTCGGAGCGGATGCCTTCCTAGTCTCTTAAAGTCCCTAATATTCATTGGTACGGTCAACGAGAACCACAACGACAAAGTACCCATAAGAAAACAAATCCGTGTCAAGTTGGATGACGTCTGTGTTCTCTGTTACTCACAGGGTATAGCACAGGGATCCCAACACTACTTGTAATCCTCACCTCATTACATTCTTGACATATCACAATGCTCACCAACTGGCCCGCAAACACACAGTCCACGACTGGGGCTTCGGCTTGCTGTCCACATTCTGCAAAAAATATGTCAAGCACCTATGTGTTACAACGAAGTTTCACATGAACAGCAGAACGCTCACTATAAATATATTTGTATGCGTCTTAAAGTTATGATGCGGAGCCAGGAATCTTCACTGCTAAAACCATTCATTTTTTTAAATCTAATTTTGATCATTTACTATGTACGGGCAAATGATATTTTTCGCATCTTGGAGATACAACAGGGCTGTTAACATTTGTTTACATTTTATAAATTTATGGTGTCTATATGGCATGGCCGAAAAAACCCAAAGGATGCTTTTTTCATTAATGTTTTTATTAACGCGAAAATCGCGTTCTATTTTCTGTTGCTGTTGTGCAAAATTCGTTACAAAGTCTTGTCGAATTATTGTAGCCGCTCGGAGATATTGACGATATTGACGAATTCACAAAGTACAGGACTTTTGCTATATCTTTGTTTCGCATTAACGAAATTTGCTCGTATTTGATATTGTATTCTTTGGATCGAAGGTAATTTGTATCCACAATTCTGCGCCAGATACCGATCAATGTCCTTATTAGGAGAGACCAGCGTCCGCCCTGTCGGTCTACACTATCTTAAAAGCTTGACAGTTAAAAGTCATAACAGAAAGGCAGAAAATAATATAGGGACGAATGGACGAATGACAGCTGGACAGCCTGCCAGATAGATAGATAGATAGATATAATGTAGATAGATAGATAGATAGATAGATAGATAGATAGACAGATAGACAGACAGACAGACAGACAGACAGACAGATAGACAGACAGGTAGGTAGGTAGGTAGAGAGACAGACAGTTAGACAGACAGACAGACAGACAGACAGGTAGGTAGGTAGGTAGGTAGGTAGGTAGAGAGACAGAGAGACAGTTAGACAGACAGACAGACAGACAGACATAAACACGCTGACTCTATGGACGGACAGGCTGATGAGTATGTAGCACCAATTTATTACGACCTTGAGGTTATTTCCCGTCTTGTAACAGCAGCGGCTCTAACTTATAGGTGGCCAGCGACCAATAAACACGCCAAAAGTTCACTCTGCCTCTGGTTTATTCCCGCCCCATGCTAAAGAATCTGTGACGAAGTTACGACTTACTTTTACCCAGCATGCATTGGGTACGTAACCACAGGGATACCGTTACAGCGGCCCCTGTCCATACCTTTCACTCTGGCTCTCTCTTCTTCATCCAAGGACTTGGCGTCAGAGGCCTCGTTCACTCCAAACGACTTCAGGAGGGCTAGCTTTATACGCTGTGAATGTGGATATACACCAAGAAAGCAGTGAGCAAAACAACCGTAGAAAGCATTTTACCATGGCAAAGAAATATTTGATAAGGCATAACTAATTACGGCTGGGTCCTCCACATTTCACAATTTCACAATCCCATATTTCACGTCTGTATAATGACTTCTTCATCCCGCTACACAAATTTGATTTTTACAATATAACGCTTCTTATGTATTTAGAAAATATGGTAAATTTAATGTAAGGTTTCTTTGGTCCAAAGACTAGAATTGGAATTGAAAAATCATTTCAAACTAAGAAGATATCCGTCTTCAAAACACTACTTAAATAACATTTAATTCTAACGTATTGAGGCAGCTAAATGTCTCTACTTTAGTACTTTTTATACGATATTTTTTCCTACCCGTAATTCCTCTGTTCTTACTGAATCCAGCAAGTATCGCAGCAATTCCTGACTATCTTGCTGTTGGAATCCTCTAAACCTCTGTGCCCTAGTAAAGCAAAAACTAGATTTTCGAAACCTGGTAATTTCTTGTTATACGATTATTTATTCAGTGATAATTCATCCATCTGATCACAAACAGGCTACACTGAAAAGTGCAGCTATATTGATCGGGCTGATCGTATTACAGGGTATGTTCAAAACGTGTTTTCCCATAACACTGTTATCATCTTACTGCAAGCAAACAACAGTGATGACCACAGCTTACTGACCGAACAGCGATGAAAAAGTTGATCACTTTAATAAATTACAAAATGTTATTATTCAATAAGCCATAAAATACAAGGATTTACACACAGAATAATAGTGATAGTACACATATGTTTAGATATCCCATCAAAACACAATCATGTGCTTGATAACAATTTTCCCACTGTGATACTTTACGCAGGCACCGGACATCTCATTTCACAAGATTGTTTCAAAAAACCCCGTTAAAATCTGGGTAAAATGTTTCACACCCCTCCCTGGCCTACTACCCACCTTTTCCTACATTCTAAATAATAAAAGATTCAATTTAGTATTTCGTTATTCAAAACTATTTTATATTTTATATGTATATTTTCTATGATTTCCTTCCTTCCTACTTTTGACTCTTAAATTCTAAAGGTCTTATGGTCTGTAATACCCAAATTCAATGAGTCTAGACCAATATGGTAACTAAATAACTACAAACAAACTACAGGTATATCGCAAATGCTGCAACTTGATTGGTTCCTCAAAACACCTAATAATTTCATTATACCTGTTGTTGTGAAAAGCACCAAGATGGTGGCAACTTGATTTGTCAGTATGATAGAAGAAGAGATTGAAAATCTGGTAGAATCAGCATATTTATATTCATAAAACCTTGTGTTGGTTTATTATAAAACAGTTATTTGATTCGGCGTTGCTCTCTATGAGCAGTTAGTCCACTCGAAGTGCTTCGTGGGCGAATAGCTCATAGAAAACGCCGCAAAACCTGTCTTCATAATTTGTACATACACCCTCTATAGTATTAACTACTTGTTTCGTATCTCTTCAAAATACCTTCCCCTCTCCCATAACGCATACGAGACAACTGTTTCATTATCATGACAGAAACCAAATTATTGGCAACATCTTGTTTCAACATGTAACAAGATCTTCCTCAAAGATATTGGACATTTTGCCAAGGGCATCCCTTACTTCTTGCAGACTTCATTGAAGAGTTGCTTGGGGTTGACAGCGCCATGCGATGATCCAGATTTCACGTCTTTCAAAACCTTCCACAGTGCTGTTGTTAGTGAGCCTGCTGGGGTATTCACGCAAATTTGCTGCTTTGGCTAAAGAAACGAAATGTGTGACAGACACAGTCCTGTTAATCGACATGCAGAGCAAATAGGAGAGAGACTGATTAACTTACTGCCAAACACAGTCACAATACAGATGGTTAGACACAAACAGACAGATTTGCTTATTGCCAACATACTAATAAACCAGTCCGGCACAAAATGGTAAGGATGGCCCAAAGCATACTTGTCATTTATCGCTGGTGTTCCAAAGTGCTTTAAATAAGATCCCAAACAAAAACACCACACCTTCAAAAATAAATACTACAAGCTACTGCAAATACAATATTTATTGATTCTTCTTTATATTAAAGTCTGCTAAACTAAAGTTTTAATCACACACTGGTGTCTCTTTATCTTTCAAGATAAATGCCATTCCACCTCTAGTTTTCCATTTACTACAAACATCACACAGTCTTCAGTTTACCCGATCCTTGGGCTTTACGATATGCGAGTACTCGTCCTTCATAACACATGCCATGGCAACATGTAACAGCTCAGTTTGGCACAAATTCTGGAACGAATTAAAAAAAGATTAATCATCATGAGATTAATCATTATGAGATTAATCATCATGAGATTAATCATTGTGAGATTAATCATCATGAGATTAATCATTATGAGATTAATCATTATGAGATTAATCATCATGAGAAGGATGTAACTGTCTGGCATCTTGGGGGCTTATTTCTGAGTGCGCTTATTCTAAAGGAGGGGCTTATTTTCTTAAGTTTACGTTATCCAAGTTTGCCTATAACATATACAGTATCATTACCACACCATCATTATCATCGTCACTGTCATCATCATCATCATCACTGTCATCATCATCATCATCAGTAGCAGTACTACTATCATAACCATCACTAAGGGCATCTTTATCACCATCATCTTCAGTAGCAGTAACAGCATCATCATAACTATCACTAAGAACATCATAAATTTACTACAGTTGCCATCAGCAATCCATTACCATCCCATCACCGTCAGTAGCAGCATAATCTAAACATTATATTATATAAGAACATCACTGCTACAATCACCTGACCATCATTACCAACCTACGTAACATCACCACCACCATCGATATCAGCACCACTATCATTACCACCATCACTAACATCATCAGCAGTAGCAGCACTGTCAATCAATCAATAACTTTATTATTGTGTCAAAACTTCTAGCGGGGTTGAACTTGCCAATCGGGACACCATCACCCTCATCATCCATCACCCTCATCATCATCGCCACTATCATCAATAAAAACATAAAATGTTAATCTGCACAACAGAAATATGTATGTAATAACTTTACAATTATATAATGGATCTTTACCTTCTAAGTAATTAGCTACCTGTAAGTACTAAACTATAAGAAAGCAAACTAGCAAATATAATTACATAGTTACCTGCATTATAGCATTGAAGAAACATGTGTTCCCTAAGTTTGTAAGTCCCTAAGAATGTAACAGAAGCAGATCAGCCAGCACTTAATTAGTATTTAAATATCATTGGCACGTTGTTTAGAAATTGATCATGATGAGTGCATCAACTCATCTTCAGGGATGGATCCAGAAATGTTGGAAAGGGGGGCCCATACCCCAAATTCTGGAAAGGGGGGACCAAGGTGGGTATATTTGTTCCCAAAGCATTTTTTCAGTGTTTTTCTTATAAATTGGGCCGGGCCTCCTGCACCCCCCCCCCCTCCCTAAATTCACCCTGGTCTTTGGAGTCTGAGTATTATATGATTTGGGTATCGGGTCTAATGTTCTTATTAATTAGTCTATCATGAAACGTTTGGCATAGTTTATAATGATTACGATTATAATTATTATTCCATATATGATGCAAATGTGCCACCTTTGCTCTTGACGCTGACATGCATGCATCTTCAAGCTTTGAAAATAACATCATACAATATAGGTTGTCAAGAAATGACAATGATGTATGCACGTGACATGAGGTTTTAGTGAAAACTGTGCAAATGAACAATAGTGCAAAATAGGCAGCTGATGTATACATGAAAAATAATGTAAAATATGACTGTGTTAATACATTAATGCAAAATTGGTACATGTATACGTGCGAAGTACGTGCCTGTACGATCACAACATCCCCCACCCCCCCCACAGAAATGGAACTCTTACACACAGTATAATTCAGTTCACATTGTTTTATTATTCAACTCATTATCTACTTTACAATACTATGTACACACCCAGTTAAGAAATTACAACACTTGAGATTCAAGCAAAACTATTCTTTAAAAAGTTCCTTCATCAAGAAAATTAACTAAATACGACATTTAAATTAAATATCCAAAGGAAGGGTGGTTACTCCATCCTCCAGCACTTTCCGCTTTGGATAGAAATATGAAAAGCCATTCCTGACTTGCGTGTAGGTGTGCATGCTGTTGTTCATACATCTGAACCCCCTATTTATCCCTGAACCCGACTGTTTGGCCAGTAACACATTTAAATATTTTTCTCTGTTAATTTCATTACACTTTTTGTTAATACCCTTGCAACTGAACTTATCTTTGGCTCCAAAACAATAATAAGTCTTGGAGCACAAACCAATGATGCCATCTCCTTCCCACTCGGTCTTGAAAAGACCAGGGGTGCGTTTGTCATACGCACGATTCTCAGGGGTGTCAGTGCGAGGGAACCAGTTGTGCTTATCAGCTTCAAATTCAGCTCTCAGCTCAGGCTTAACAAGCGATGCAACACTTTCCCCAGCTATAGCAATATACGCCGAGTCAGTGTCCATCTCACAATACTGATAGTCAGATCTATCTAAATATTTGTCTAGGAAATCAAAATAAAACTGAAGCATTCTTAACTTTGCATTCTGATACACAAAAAAACCAACAGGGATAGGAAGATTAAGATTAATTCTCTTCTGGGTTTCGTTATTCAATTTTTTACCAAGCTGAATTGCGAAACTCTTTGTTTTCCATACGGAGGGCTTAAAAACTATTTGTTTTATCTAATACTTTCTGACATCACCGACCGGAGTGCTTCGATTCTTTTGTTTTGTCTCGACGTGACCGGATCGGAGTGCTTTTATTCTATCATTCTTTTGTTCCGAAATTTTATTTAAACTAATCGAAATTAAGTGTGTTTTTCACTATCTTACAAACGCGTTGACATAATTTGTCAAGTTGTTATTTCTGTTCGTCATGGAGTTTAACATCCCAGCTGAAATGTTTGCACCATTATCTCAAACAGAGGTGCTCGGCATTTTGGTAAGTTCATCTTGCTTCATATCCTTCATTGATTTAAATCTCGAGCTGCTTTTGCAAAAGTCTGAATCTGACTGTTCTTTGTTTTATAGGAGTGTTTGGCGATCCCAGACGAGATCTTAGAGCCGCTCTCTGATTCAGAGTGGCTCGATTTACCGGTAAGTTTGAGTTGTTTTATAAACTATTCAAAGTTTTGTATGTGTGATACTTGTTTTTAACTCTTGAAAGGTCGTGTTCTAAACTATTTTATTCTGTTGAAACGTATAGACTGTGAGCGTGGATGTCAACCAGTCTGGTGGCGGAACTTCCCGTAAACGGAAAGCGAATGTGAGTATGTTTGCTTTACATATTCTTTACATGCATGTGTCTGTGTTCTGCTGTTGAATTTACATTCCGAATCCATAATTATTTGAATCTAAAATATTCACTTGGTTTTTACAGGACATGACTGATTCTGGACCTTCGCCATTAACGAAAGCTCTCAAACATGATTGTGAGACGTGTGGCAAGTCGTTTACCCGCTCGGACAACTTAAAACGGCATCAGGCTATGCATATCAAGGAAAAAGTTCACGAATGTCAGCGGTGTGGTAAAAAGTTTGCTAGGAAAGATTATCTGAAAGAACATGAAAAAGTTCACAAGCGTCGTGCCACCGAACGCTTGTATGAATGTGGTGAATGCGGAGAGAAGCTCAGGGGGGAGACCCTATATCAACGCCATATCAAGTCAGCACACAACTCACCTTCGCAAGAAAGCAACAAACGAAAAAGAACAAGCGATGATGGAGCCGGTAAGTAATTCTCTTATATCCTTATTTTTGTTAGTTCCGTTGTAAGAGACATTACATCTTTATAACTGACATTCACCCACGAGTGAATGTATGTTGTTTTGATAGATATCGATTAATTTGAAGTCAAGTTCTTGAGAAAAATCGCTCTTTATAGAGTAAACACTTCAGTGAATTTGATTTGGCATGTTGATCTGCGCCGAAGATTCTGTCTAATTAGCAGATCAATTGTTTCCGATCAATTATACAACAATACAAGGTTTATTTGGTGAATTCATATTCATATTCCTTTGATACATAAAGTTTTGTTCTTGCTACTTTGCGCTTTATGTTCAGTGCGATGTTAACTCACAAGTAACTATTAAATAATAAAAAAAAAAATGGATTTATTGCTTGCTTTGATTAATCCTATATTCAAAATTGCTGTTGCTGTGATGACACTTTTAAAATATAATGCACTTTTAAACGAAAATGCGGTAATATGCTAATTTAGGCGAAAGTGTGTTTACCAATGCTAATATTTCTAAGTTCGTTCTAATATGTTCATTTTGTGCTGATGCGAAAGTTAGTTTCTCCGCTTGAACGAATTCCTCCGTGGTTGTTATACTCATTGTTTTAACTTTGCTAGCGGTAATTATATTATTTAAAGTCTAATAAAGAGTACAGATCGATCTATTATTATTAAGTCAAATGAATTTATGAAGTACAGTATTGAATGTCAGCTAATGCACTGAAAGTTGACAGTTGTATATATAGTATATATAGTATATATTGAATAACTAAGAAGAATATTTATCTGAAATGCTGAACACATGATGTGTGGTATTTTGATTAAGTTCCTATATGTATGTATGTATATTGGTTGATGACAGGTCCAAGTAATCCTAAACGCCAACGAACCCAACCTCAATCATCCCCACAACCTTCAAGTGCTGGCAATTCGGCCAGCTGGCAGTCTGACTCCCCTTTCGTGCCACAACCACTTCTCCACTCCTTCGACCCTGAAACCCGTCAAGTCTTCCAAAACCACTGGAATGAGATCCGTACCCGTCATAGCCGCCAGAACCGAATTCTCGACTGGTATAATTTCCGTCTCGACACCATCCAGTCAGGTGAACTCCGTCAACATGTGAGCCAGATCTTTGCTGACCAGTCTACTGTCTTTAAGCTAAATATGGGCTTTGGGTTCATTCTACGGAATAATGAGACTGGCGAATTGCAATACCATCACCCCTCCTCGAACAATCACCAAGTCTTTGAAGCTCCCTTCCAGATCTCAAACACTTCTGACCTCCATCCTGTCCTGGAAGCTATTCAGAACTTGGACATTCTTGAATGGGCAAGACAACAGCGACCCAACTCTAAATGGATTGTTCATCTGATCACAAATGTGTGCTTCTACGTCTCTAAGATCCGTGGGCATACTATTGGAAAAAGCTTGAACCTGCCACCCTACATCCTCAACAATAAAGCCATCATTGGATTAGATGCTAGCGAGAAAACAGGCGAGCCCTATACTGACAACCTATGCTTTTTTCGTGCCTTGGCCCTCCATAATGGCTGTCATCGAAATAACCTGGAGAGAGACACTCGGTATTATTTTGAGCACTACTTGCAAGTCACAGACAAACCAGCCAGTGAGTTTAAAGGAGTGAAGTTAGAAGAATTACCTGAGCTTGAAAAGTTGTTCGAAGTGAATATTAGTGTCTACACCTTGGAAGAAACTAAATCAGATGGAGAAGACGGAGAAGGAGAAACTGAAGAGAGTGAAGAAGAGAAACCTGACATTACTGCTAAACTGGTCCAGCGTTCCCATCGCAAATATCCAAGTACCCTGCATCTGAACCTATATAAGAAACATTTGAGTTATATCAAGAATCTGGCCCAGTACTCTAAATCCTACTGCTGTTCTCGTTGTGGAAAATATTGGAAGCATGTGTATAAACTCAATCGTCATGAGAAGAAATGTGAGGACAAGACAAGACTCAAGTACCCTGGCGGCGCCTATGTTGTTCCCCCTACCATCTTCGACCAACTCCAAGATGAAGGTATTGACATTCCGAAAGAACTCAGATACTTTAAATACTTAGCTACGTTTGACTTTGAGAGTATGTTTAATACTTCTCAAGAAACTCTGCCAAATAATTCTGCCAAACTGACCTGGGAAGCGAAACATGTGCCACTCAGTGTCAGTGTCTGTTCTAATGTGCCTCGTTTTAAAGAGCCCAAGTGTTTTGTGACCAGCGGAGACTCCCATCAACTGCTAAAAGATATGGTCGACTACCTACTCCAAGTAAGTGAAGGTAGTTATCAGTGTTCAATGGAGAACTTTGAAAATGTATTTGCTGCCATTGATGAAAAGATTGGGGGTCAGATGGAAGCAGAAGAGGAAGAGTTGGCTGAATTGGTAGAAATGTTGGATGACTTGCAAGAAGAGAGTGAGCCAGGTATTGTGATTGACTTGGTGAATTCAGATAATGAAGAGGATGAAGAAATTGAGCCTGAGAATGATGAAGATAGAGCATTTCTAAATGATGAAAATGAAGAAGAAGAGCAGGGACCCAGTTTCTATCGTGCCTTTGATACCGAAAGAGAAGAGAGAGAACCCGAGCCAATAAGACCAGAGGGAGAAACAGGAGAAAAGAAGAAGAGAGAACACCCCTTAGTGAAATTGAGAGCCAAACTCGATTTCTATTTAAAAGAACTTCCAGTCCTTGGCTTCAATAATGGCAAGTATGACTTGAATGTTGTTAAAGAGTTCCTGTTCCCTTATCTTGTGAAGCATGAACCAGTCCAGTTCACAATCAAAAGAAATAATAATAACATGTGCATTAAGACTGAAAACTTAAAATTCCTGGATATAACCAACTACTTGGCTCCTGGTTTCAGTTATGCGCAATTTCTCAAGGCCTACGAAATCCCGCAACAGAAAGGTTTCTTTCCTTATGAATATCTGACAAGTCTCGACAAGCTTGAAGAAACTACTCTGCCTCCACACCAAGCCTTCTATTCTACACTCTCAAACTCTAACATCACTAATGAGGAGTATGAATACTGTCAACAAATCTGGTCAGACAACAACATGCAGACACTGAAAGACTTTCTCATCTGGTACAATAATCTAGATGTACAACCCTTTGTAAAAGCAGTGGAGAAGATGAGGAAGTTCTGGAAAGACAGAAAGATTAATATCTTCAAGGATGGCGTGTCGGTTCCTGGGTTGACCATGAAATACTTGTTCTCATTTCTGGATGAAAAGACCTATTTCTCACTCTTCAATGAAAAGAACAAAGACCTCTATCATCTCTTCAGAGAAAATAATACGGGCGGGCCAAGTATTATTTTTCATCGGTACCACGAAGCTGGCAAAACCAAGATCAGAGAAGTGGAAATGAGTGAGCAAGGACAAGAAGCAAAAGTGTGTGAGCGAGTGGTGGGTTACGATGCAAATGCCTTGTACTTGTGGGCCAAAACTGCCCAGATTTGTTCCAATTCATCACTTCCGGCTTCCGTTTTATAGCTTCTAGCAGCATTTTCCCTCTCTGGCGAACTGTTTTGGGTAAATTCCTGATAATTTGATCCCCAAATTTCTCCTCTTCTTCAGTCGTTTCATCAATCTCAATGGGGTGTTCTTTTG
>JANVCJ010079665.1:0-11430 GCA_026413505.1 Epizoanthus ramosus | reverse complement strand
GGCCTTCTGGGGATCCAGGCGCGACAGATCGTTGAGTGCGTCGTCGAGAGCGATGAGATCCCGTGGCCGCGAACGGTGATAGCCCTCGAGGTCGTCCAAGGGAAGTTTGCGGAGTCCACCGCCGCGCTTCTGATAAGCCTTTTCGCGGCTGTAATCGACCAGCGCGCGGCGCATCATGCAGGCGGCGAGACCGTAGAAGTGAGCTCTGCTCTGCCACGCGATTCCACTTTGGTCCTCCAACTGAAGAAACACCTCGTGAACCAGAGCGGTAGGTTCCAGGGTGTGGTCGGAGCGCTCCCTACGAAAACAACTGCGCGCAATCCGCCGCAACTCTCCATACACCTGGGGCATCAACTGCTCTGCGGCCGAACGTTCGCCCCGACTCCAACGTTCGAGCAGGTGGGTTACCGTGACTTGAGGACTTGGAAAAGGCTGCTGCGCGAGGGTGGCACTGTTCATTTGAACTCCCGTGGTTCTGGAAGCGGTCTGGTCTCTGCGCGGAGCGCAAGAGGCACTTCGAGCGTTTCTCGTGCAATCCACACGTACAACACCAGACTCTTGTCGAAAAACTAATCGCCGACCATCTGGAAAACAATCTCCTAGTTCTATCTGGCCTGGAATGAGGGACAGGTGGCCTGAACGCCGGGACAACCAGCACACTTCCAGAAACGATCTGTGGACGGATTTCGAAAGCGTCAGGTCTACCGAGGCAACGTGCGTGGCAGATTCATCATGCCAAATCCCGCATTATCCATTGAAAGCCGGAAAACGGCGTTTGCTTTTGCGAGGCCGCGTTGGCCGTGCCGACAATGTGCTGAGTATACGCGGCCGCGGTTTCAAAGGTTTCGTTCCACCGCACCCGCAATGTAAGGAAACTGTCAACATCGCAAAACGTTCGAAAGATACCTGTGGTAGGGATCTCATCAACACCATGTATTTCAACTGGAGACTGCGAATGACTCACCAGGTCCATCTGAAAAATCCAACTCTCATCGCCCTCCTGGGCCTCGTTCTGATTCTCCTCGCGGGCCCGGCGGCGGCCCAACAGGTGATTACCGGATCCTTCACCTTCGAGACCGTCGACGTCCCCGGCGCCGATTCAACAGAAACCTCGGAACTCGTCAACAGCGGCCGGCTTTGGGGCTATTATGAGAACGGCAACAGCGTAGGAGGTTATTTCCTCGAGGACGGCGTCTTCACACCCTGGAACGTCCCCGGCGCGCTCAATACGGCGGTTACCGGCGCCAGCGTCAACGGTCAGGTGGTGGGCGATTGGGAAGACAACAACCTGGTGCGCCGCGGTTTCTACTTCGATGGTGCGAACTACATCACCATCGAGCCGGCCGGCTCGGTGATCACGGAAGCCATCGGGGTCAACGAGCAGGGTCAGGTGGTGGGCTGGTATCGCGATACCACGCGTCACGGTTTCCTCTACGACGATGGCGTTCTTGTACCCATCGACCACCCCAACGCTGGCCCCGGCGGAACCCGTGCCAGCGACATCAACCAGCGGGGAGATATTACCGGCTTTGTTTTTGATCACAATGGCCTGCCTCAGGGCTTCCTGCTACGCATGGGCCAATACAGCCCGGTCTCATTTCCCGGCTCCCTCGGCACCTTTATCGGTGGCATCACCGATGACGGTAAGTCGATCGGCGGCACGTACTTCGGCGCGGACTTCGTCTTCCACGGTTTTATCTACCTGGTCGACGATGACGCCTACGTGACCGTCGACGTTCCCGGCGCCGCGGAGACCATCGGGGTGCGGATGGCGAAGCAAGGAAAAGTGATCGGCTCCTACACCGAGCCGGGCAACCCCAGTCAGCGGCACGGCTTCATTGCCACTCCGCTTGAGAATTACTGATTTAAAAAGCTCTCTCATGAGGGTGCTATCTGGCCGCCCCTGCCCGGAACCCGGGCCGGGCGGCCCTTTTTTTCGCACGGCGTTCTTCTCGCACGGCGTTCAGGAATCGGCAATTCTGTTCGGGGAAGACGGTACCAACGGGCTACAAGAACCTTTCTACAGGTGCTCCTGATTCTCCAAGAGCCGTATATAGAACTGAATGGCCCTCCCATACTCCGACACCTCAAGACGTTCGTTGACCCCGTGGAACCGCTTGAGTTCGTCTTCGTGGAGCCGGACGGGAGAGAAGCGATAGACCTGGGAGGTCAGAGCCCCGTAGTGACGTGCGTCGGTGCCTCCCACCACCAAAGCGGGAGCCACCACCACCTGCGGCGCGAGTTCCGCCAGAGTGCGCTGAATGAGCTGGAAGCCCGAACCATCTGTTGGAGAAATGGCGCTTGGCTCGCTCGCGAAACTGTGACGACGGATCTCGATCCGCGCATCGTCCAGGGTTTCCCGTACCCGTTCTTCCACTTCTGCGATGGAATCCCCAGGGTGTACGCGAAAGTTGACCACCGCCTTGGCCGTAGTGGGCAGCACGTTGTCTTTCGGGCTGCCTTCGAGCATGGTGGGGGCGATGGTGGTGCGCACCATCGCCTCGGTCTTGTAATCGGCCACGGTTACTGCGCGGAGCAGGGGAGCGAGGAGCCAGCGATTGTTGAGAAGCAGGCGGTACCCCAAGCCCATTTCGGGCCCCAAATAACGGTAGGTTTCATTCATGATGCCCATCTCTACCGGCATGGGATGTTCCCGCAGGCGCACCAGGGCCCGCGCCAGAATCTCCACCGCCGGGTCGCGAGGCGGTAAGGAGGAATGTCCGCCTGCACCGTGGGCGATGAGTTCGAGAGAGACGAATCCCTTCTCCGCCACCCCCACAAATGCTACCGGATGTCGGTAGGCCCGCCGGTCGACGATCATCATGCCTTCATCGAGCACAAACTCCGGCCGGACTCCCCTCTCTGCAAGGAGTGCCGCGATCTTGCGGGCCCCTTTCTCGCCGCCTACCTCTTCGTCCTCACCGAAGGCAAGGTAGATGGTGCGCTCGGTCTGGAAGCCGCGGGCCAGCAGGTGTTCCACTGCTTCCAATTGGGCCAACACATTGGCCTTGTCATCGAGCGTACCCCGGCCCCAGATGGAACCGTCTTTCACAGTACCCGAGAAGGGCTGCTCTTCCCACAACTCCAGAGAGCCCGGCTCCACAGGCACCACATCGAGATGCGCCAACAACAAGATCGGCGGCAGCGAGAGGTTCTTGCCCTGCCAACGATAAACCAGGCTCCAATCGCCGACGATCTGCAGTGCGAGTTCCTCATGCACGCGAGGAAAGCTTGCCTGAAGGTAAGCGTGCAAGCCGGCGAAGGCTTCGTTTTGGAGGGTCTGGTCTTGCGTGGAGACCGTCGGAAACCGCACCGCCTCGGCAAGACGTCCCACGGCGGCCTTGAGATCCATATCGGCGGGCGGCACCGAAGCCAGCTTGAGCTGACGCGAAGGGGTGGTGAAGGCGATGGCAAAAAGGACGACAACGAGTGCGATGAGCACACCGAGACCTCGGAAGAGCCAGAACAGGGGGCGGGATTTCTGCATGTGGAGCTCCTTGGGGTTGCGGAAACCAGCGGCACAAAAGCGGCGGGCACTGGCTTGCTGACCAAGCTTATAACTCTCCTTGTCCGTTTCCGCCTGCTGTCCTTCCTCTGGCTCAAAAGACGTTCTGAGGACGTCGGCGGGGCCTCCGACTCCAGCTCTCCCAAGACAAGGACGCTTCTTTTGAGCCTGGAAGTCCGGCCGGAACCCCCGCGGGTGCTCCTGGGGGCGGTGCTCAACAGCGGGAATCCCTCACCCCTGGTGATCAACAAGACAAAGACCACGGCGCCGAAGAGAATCCACAGACACGAGGCGTGATCGAGCGCAAATGGACCCACGATGAATCTGTCGAGTGATTCGGCCGGAAGGCATGAGATGATCGACAGCACCACAACCTCTCCAGGCCATCATGCTGATCGACGTCTACAGCCATTACTCGCCGCCCGTGTTGCTCCGGTTTCTCGAAGATCATTCCGGTGGCCCGCACCCTTTCAGGAATCTCTTCGGGCGCATTCCACTGCTCAGCGATCTCGACGCCCGGCTCGACTTCCTGGATACCCACGGTGTCGAACGGAGCTGCCTGGTGCCTCTACCCTGGCTCGAAAGCTGTCCTTCGGTGTTGGAAGACCTGGAAACCACGCAGCAGGCCATGCGTCTCGCCAATGAAGCCATGGCCGAGGTCGAGGCCCGGTCTGCCGGCCGCCTCCTGGGGGTGGCTCTGCTGGCGGCCCACAACCCGGAGGTCCTCGAAGAGGAATACGAATATGCCATCCATAGCCTGCATCTCCATGGTGCCGTGTTGTTTTGTGGTCCGCAGACGACCCCGGCCGATGACCCGCGACTCGAAGGTTTCTATCGTCGTGCGGCTCTGGCCCGCAAACCGATCTGGTTGCACCCCTGCCGTGCCCCCTCCTTCTCCGACTACCAGGCCTACACCGACTCCCGGCACCAGATCTGGAGTTCCCTGGGCTGGGTGTACGACACCACCGTGGCGATGATCCACCTCGCCATGGGCGGCCTCTTCCGGCGCCACCCGGAGTTGGTGGTCATCGCTCACCATCACGGCGGCATGCTGCCTTTTTTCTATGACCGCTTCGCCACTCAGCTCAAAAATTTCGATGAGCAGGGGCCGACGGACCTGTTGGAGGACACCCGGCGGTTCTACTGCGATACGGCCACCTTCGGCGTCAACCCGGCCGCTCTTCGGGCCGCCCTTGATTTCTTCGGCGAAGAACGGGTGCTCTTCGGTACTGATTCCCCCATGGACGCTTCCTCTCCCGGCTTCTTCGTGCGCTCCTCGCTGCGCTCGATTGAAGAGCTTTCTCTACCCTCTGGGCAACAGGAAAAGCTCCTTTGGCAGAACGCAGAGCGCATTCTCAGAGGACGGTAAAGCCTGGCTGAGCTGCTCCATTCACGCAGCCTGTCAGGGTGGATTCATCAAACTCAGGCAAGTTGCTTGACCTATTCAGGCACTCTGCCTGAGCTTGATGAACCAAAGGAAGAGCCGATGAACTGGACCCCGCAACACATCACGCCCACCGAGTTGACCCTGCTGCGCGCCCTCTGGCAGCAGGGCCCTTCGACCATTCGCGATCTGACCGACCGCCTTTATCCCGAGGGCGGCCACTCCCACTACGCCACCGTGCAGAGCCTGCTCGACCGCTTGGAGAGCAAGGCCTGCGTCGAAAAGGAGAAGCGTGGGCGGGTCAACATCTTCACGGCGGTGGTCAACCGTGGGCAGCTCCTCAAACGGCGTTTGCGTGAGTTGGCCGAGATGTTCTGCGACGGCTCCATGGCGCCGCTCCTTTCGAATCTGGTGGATTCCGAGGAACTGAACTCCGACGAACTCGCAGCCCTCCACAAACTCGTGGAACGTCTCGACCAGAATCCCCAACCCCCTGAAGCGCGCGGCGAATCATGAGCAGCTTCTTGGAGATCGTTCTTTCGAACTCCGCCAGCGCCCTGCTCCTGGCTCTGGTCGTCATGCTGGTGGAACCTCGCCTCCGTCGGCCTGGTGTGGTCCATGCCCTCTGGTTGGTGGTCTTGCTCCGCCTTCTGGCTCCGCCCATCTTTTCTCTTCCCATGACGACCAATGCTTCGTGGCCTGCCGCAGAGGGGTTGCTGACGATTCCCACGGTGGATGTTGAGTCCACGGCCCCCGGTACCGCGTTGGGAAGCGTGGCGCCGGCCTATCGGCCCGGTTTGGTGGAACTATGGGGGGTAGGCCTGGTCGTTCTTCTGGGCCTGGCAGTGGTCCGCACGAGAAGCCTCTGGCGAGCCCTTGCTCAGGCGAAGGAAGCACCGCCTGAGGTGACGCGTCGAATCACCACCCTGGCGAGCCGGATGGACATTGCCCAACCACCGCGAACCCACCTTCTCAGCGCGGAGGTCTCCCCCATGTTGTGGTCCGCCTTCGGTGCCACCCGGTTGATCCTCCCGGCAAAGCTCCTGGAATGTCTTGAGGACGATGAACTCGATGCCCTGCTGGCCCACGAACTCGCCCACCTCAAGCGCGGAGATCATTGGGTGCGGCATCTCGAACTGTTGGTGAAACTGCTTTTCTGGTGGCATCCGGTGGCCTGGTGGGCCAGCCGGCGTCTGCACCGCGCCGAAGAGCAATGCTGCGACATCCTGGTACGTCAAACCCTGCCCGAACACCGCCGTGCCTATGCCGATTGCCTGCTGAAAACGATGAGCTATCTGGCCGGCTCCAAGCGCCCGACCGCCGCCTTGGCGAGTGGTATGGGAGCGGCCCACAACCTGAAAGGAAGATTGGTGATGATTCTCTCGCAACCCTTGCCCTGTACGCTGCCGAAATCCGTCCGCCTGCTCGTAGCTGCCACCTGCCTGTTGGCTCTGGCCTTTTTCCCCACCCTGGCCCAGGAAGGCACCACCGAGACCTTCAGCGGTGAGCCCCTTGCCGTGGCGGTGAACGATGCCAAACTGGTGGATGTATTGTCTCGCCTTGCTGAGGTCAGCGGGCTCAACTTCATCATTACCCCCGGAACCGATCTGGAGACCCGCGTGTGGATGGAGCAGAGCAACATTCCCTGGGACCAGGCACTCGACCAGGTCTTGCAGGAAGTCCAACTCCCCTACGCTCTCCAGGGCAACATTCTGTGGATCGGAAACGCGCAACCCACGGCCCTGCCTTCTGGTCCCTTCACTGGCGAACCCATCAGTCTTCATTTTGAGCAGATGGATCTGCGCGAAGTCTTTGTCGCCTTCGGCCGCTGGGCAGACCTGGAAATCGTTCTCGAAGAGGGCATCTCGGGCACCGCCACCCTGGAACTCAAAGATGTCCCATGGGATCAGGCGCTGAGCGCCGTGCTTCGAATCAACGGCCTCGAATCCACGCTGGAAGGTGAGGTCCTTCGCGTCCACAGGCCTTGAGGATGCCCCCATCAAAGAGAAGGTCGCCGAAGCTCGGAAAGAGTTTCGGCGGCCTCTTGCTTCAGGCTCGCGCGCCCACGCATGCCAGTGCCCGATACGGTAAACTGTCGCCATGCACCCCCTCGACATCCGCCAGGCGCAGCCGGAAGACGCGGAATCCATCAGTGCCCTCATCCAAGACGTCGCCCACTACTCCACCGTGCAGCCCGATGGTGAAGGCGCGGAGAGATTTCTCCAGACCATCGCACCGTCGGCCATCGAGGCCTACATCAAGAGCCCGAATTTCAACTACCTGGTCGGCTACAAGGGTGGAGAGCTGGCGGGTGCTGTGGCCGTACGCGATGGCAAGCATCTGTTCCATCTGTTCGTAGCCCCCCATTTTCATCGCCAGGGAATCGCTCTCGAACTTTGGGAAACAGCGAAGTCGGCTGCCATTGCTTCCGGCAACAGCGAGGGCTTCACCCTGAATTCCACCCTGTACGCGGTGCCGGTGTATGAACGTTTCGGCTTCCAATTGACGGGACCCAAAGTGGAAAAGGACGGCATCGCGTTTGTTCCCATGCGGTTGTCCTTGGGGGCGGAGAAACATCAGCCCGACGGGGCCACAAACCAGGAGGAAACACCATGATCAAAGGCGTCCACACCATGTTTTACTCCTCAAAGCCAGAGGCCTTCCGCGCCTTCCTGCGCGACAAGCTCGGCTTCTCCTCCTACACCGACGTGGGCGAAGGATGGTTGATTTTCGACCTCCCGGAGGCGGACATGGGTTGCCACCCCGCGGATGAGAAGGGAGAGCATGGTGAACCCTCGGGGACGCGAGATATTTCCTTCTACTGCGACGATATCGAGAAGACCACCGCGGAACTGAAACGCCGCGGCGTGGAATTCATCAACGACATCACCGACGTGGGCTATGGGCTTGCCCCGTATTTCAAGATGCCCGGAGATATCCATGCTCAGCTCTACCAACCCCATTACGCAAAGGGCTCAGATTCCTGAAGCCTCCCGTGCCCTCGTTGCCTTGCTCTTCGTAACCGGCCTACTCGCCTTGACAGTTGGCGCGGGAGATGGCACTGAGGAGGAGAACCTTCTGCTGGGCAGTTGGGCTTGTGAATCAGGTGCGTGCCCCGATGAAGAGATCCAGTTTTCCATGGAAGATGGGCGCCGTGTCTACCATTCTTGGCTCCATCACCGGCCCTCGGCGGTGAATGGAACCTGGCGGCTCAAGGGGCAAGCGTTGGTGGTGGAGTGCTGTGGTGGCCTGCGGTACGAATGGGTCTTGGTTGAAGTGGGAGCGAAGGAACTACGACTTCAGGAGAAAGAGACCTCCGAAGAGGCCGTATTTTCCCGTATCGAGATGTAGGCGAACGCCCGGCCAGACGACGACCGGGCGCCCGTCGGACCCCTCAGCGCCGCTTCGTATACTCCGCCGCCCGTCCCACCAGACTCACGAAGTCTGCCACATCGCGGTCGCCCGCGAACTCTGCCGAGACCTTCTGCGCCCGACGGAAGACAATGTCGAGATCGCCTTCCCGTGCCCAGTAGGTGCCCTTCAGGATCTCGGCGAACTCGGCCACCAGGGACGTGAGACGAAGAGCGGGTGAGGCTTTCTCCCAGCTGCGCGCGAGGTCGGCACCGGTCACAGTGCGTGTCTGTTCCACCATTTCGCGCCGGGCCACGGAGCCATACCGCAGCCGCAGTGTAGCGATTTCGAGGTCGGCGGCACGGCGACGGGGCAGGTCTTTGTGGAGCTTGATCTCATAGAGGGCGGTGACGGTGTGGCCGACGCCGATCTCTCCGGCATCGATGGTGTCGTCGCGGAAGCGATGATCGGCGATGTCGCGGTTTTCATAACCCAGCAAGCGATAGCGCGCCACCACCTCTTCATTGAACTCCACCTGCGTCCGTGCCTCGGCGGCGAGGGTCATCAAGGTGCCGGTGAGATCCTCCACGAAGATCCGGTGGGCTTCGTCGAGGGTATCCACGTAGGCGTAGCGTCCGTTGCCACGGTCGGCCAGTTGCTCCATCAACACATCGTTGTAATTGCCCATGCCGAAACCCACGGTGGTGAGTTCAATGCCTTTCCGGGCCTCGTTCTGCACCTGTTCGAGAATCGACTCAGCACCCGTGCGTCCTACGTTGGCAACACCATCCGAGCACAGGATCACCCGGTGGATGGCACCATCCTGCCGGTGGCGGGCCGCTTGCTCGTAGGCCAGGCGTAGGCCTCCCTCGGCGTTGGTAGAGCCCCCCGGCCGGAGTTCCATGATGGCTTGACGAATCGATGCGTGGTTGCTGGTGGGCTGCAGCACAATACGCGCTCGGCTACCGTAGACCACCAGAGAGATGCGGTCGTCGTCGCGCAGCTCATCGAGCAGCAGGCCGAGGGCGCGTTTCACCAGGCCGAGGCGGTTTTCCTGGTTCATGGAACCCGAGACATCCACCACGAAGGTGAGCATCGCCGGCGGCCGATCCTTGGCTGCCACTTCACGACCGCGCAGATTGAAGCGTAGCAGGTAGTAGCGGTCGCCGGTGGCGAAGGGCGAGGGGGCGCCTTCGGCATGGAGGGCAAATTCCTCTTTCTGCGGCGACGCGTCGCCGTAGTCGAAGTAGTTCACCAGCTCTTCCACCCGCACGGCGTCCTGCGGCGGCAGGTGGCCGTCGTTCAAGTAGCGCCGTACGACGGCGTAGGAAGCGGTGTCGACGTCGAGGCCGAAGGTGGAGAGGCGGTCGTCTTCGGTGTCGACGAACGGATTGGTGCCATAGCCTTTGAAGAAGACATCGCCGAAGGGTGCATCATTGGGTTCGGCGGTACCACCGGTGGAAGCAACAGCGGTCGTGCCGAACGCTGGGCTCTCGCGCTCCATGCGACTGTTCCCTGGCGCAGAAGGGCTCAGGATGATGTCATCGACAGGTGGACTTGTCCTTGGTGTTGGCGTTGTGGTTTCTTCCGCCAACCTTTTGAGCGGAGGTGAAGCCGGCCGAGCTCTTTGTGCCTCTGGACGCCGTGCGGGCGCTGGCCTTGCCGCGGACAAGGGCGGTGGAGGGGGCGGGAGTGCTCTGGTGTCTTGATCCGCCGCACTCGCGCTCTCCTGGGCTCCCCTGGTACGGTCGTCCAGCTCTTCCTGCAGGTCTCGCAGACGGCTGCGGAGCTCAGATTTCGCTGTTTCCTGCCGCAGTTCACCACCGGCAATGGCTTCGTTGCCCTCTACAGGTTGCGAGCGTTCGCCCGGGACGATGCGCGGGACGATGCGCGGGGGCTCGGCGAGATTTTGCGGGTAGGGCAGGCTCTCTTCCTGGCTTTGCCCCCGAACGGGAGGCGAGTCGACATAGCCAAGGCTCTCCAAACCCTGCTGCCTGCTCAGAGCATCGTCCGTCTTGGCCCTTGGACCAGCTTCCGGAACGCCGCGCAGCAGCGACTCGTCTGGACTCTCCACTGCGGCAAGTTCCGTGGCGGGAGCTTCCTTGTCGGAGCGGGCTCCCCCTGAGCGTTCCGCAGACGAGGTATCGAACGACTCCATCACGGCGGCAGGTTCGGGATGGGTGAGCAAAAGCCGATGGGCCAGGTAGCCGCCACCCACGAGGGTCAGCAGGCTGGCAGCGAGGGGCAGCCAGGTACGGCGACCAAGCCAGGTACGATGGAGGAAGGGAGTGGGTGCGGTCGGGTTGACCGTCGAAGGGAGGGTGAGGTCGGCCGGAATTTCGGCCTTGATGCTCTCGGCCAGGCCGGCGGGGACATCCACCGGGTCGAGGTCGGTGAGCAGGTCTTCGATGTCGTGATGTTCAAGCGGTTTCATAGTGCGTCCTCCCCCAGCGCGTCGCGCAGATCTTGGATGGCTTTCTTGAGGCGTTTGCGCACGGCGGCACCGGTGACGTCTTCCAGACGGGCAATTTCTTCCACCGGCAATTCGGCCCAGAAACGGGCCGTCACGGTGAAACGCAGAGCTTCCGGCAGGCCGATGATGGCCCGCCGCAGACGTTGCTGCACTTCGCGGCGATGCATGCGCTCTTCCTGGCTGGGCGCTGGGTCGTGAACCGCCGCGCCTTGTTCCTCCTTGAGAGGCTCCAAGCGCTGCGGTCGGCGAATGTGGTTGAGGAAGGTGTTGTAGGAGATGCGGTAGAGCCAGGTGGAAAGGCGGGAGCGGCGGCCGAAGGAATCGAGGGATTTCCAGGCCTTGCGGTAGGTTTCCTGAGTGAGGTCTGCCGCCAGGTCGGCGTCGCCGCCGGTGAGCCGGAAGAGGGCTGCGTAGACCTGTGCGTAGGTGCGGTCTACCAGCTGTTCCGCGGCCCGCCGGTCGCCGGCTTCGAGGGAGGCCAGGAGTTGGCGTTCTTCGCTCGGGGGTTCCACCATGTCTCGCCTCTCGGTAGGGGGTGGTGCGAGTCGGAGTGCGTATGGTGTGTTCATGACATCCTGTTGGACACATCCCGTCGCCGATTTGCAACCGCTGTTGGTAATTTTCTTGATAGTTTACAGCCTATACCTGGTTTGCGGCCCCACCCATGATCGATCGCACCCTCCCTCTTCTCGACCTCCACCGCCACATCGAAGGCGC
>JANVCJ010079654.1:0-11430 GCA_026413505.1 Epizoanthus ramosus | reverse complement strand
CCGCCGCGTCTTTTTCATCCCGAGGGGGGCAACCAGCGCGGTGGCCACGAACTTCTGGCGAGCTGTACTAGCGCCCTTCGTTTTCATCGACGACGGGTCCCAGCTCCGCTTCGGAGAAGACGATGGCCAGCTCGACGCGCCGGTTGCGTTGCCGTGATTCCGGATCGGTGCCCTCGACCCGCGGCGACGACTTGCCCATGCCCAGGATGGAAAGAACATCCGGGGCGACCCCCGCTTCCACCAGGTAGGTCTTCACCGCTTCAGCCCGCTGTTCGGAAAGCTCTTGGTTGTACTCCACGGAACCGACATCGTCGGTGTGACCGAAAATCTGTACCCCGTAATCTTTGAAGGTGAAGAGGACACCTGCGATCCGGCTCAGGATCTCTCGGTTCTTCGGTCGGAGCTCGGCCTTGTTGAAGTCGAATTCGATCTGACGGCTGTCGAGGGTCATCACCAGGCCGAGGGCGGTGCGACGGGTTTCGGCGATCTGCCCCAGGGCCCCTTGCAGTCGGTCGAGTTCCTGCTGCAGGCGCCGCTCGACTCTCTCCTTTTCTGCTCGAGCCTGACGGGCCTCCAGTTCGGCCACCGCCGCCCGGGTGGCGGCTTCCTCGCGCTCCTTCTCGGCGACGAGACGCTTCTCCTCAGCCACCGCTTCCGCCCGCTCTGCCATCTGCGCCAGCACCTCGGCCCGCTCGCGTTCCTCAGTGGCCGCCAGCGCTTCCTCTTCTGCTTTCCGGCGTGCGGCCTCCGCTTCCTGTGCCTGTTCGGTGCTCAGCTGCTCCCGCTCGACGGCCTCCACGGCACGCTCCGCCGCTTCCCCCGCGGCGCTCTCGGCCTGCCCGGCCCGGGCCTCTGCTTCCCTGGCGCGGGTCTCGGCGGCCGCGGTCTGGGCTCTCAGGTCGACGACCTGGTGATTGAGTGATGAGATCAGCTCGCTGAGCCGGCTGAGATGTTGCCAGATCAGGAAGCCGGCAACGCCCACCAGGAGAGCTACGACGATCGCAATGGGGAGAAAACGGCGCATGTCGGTTGAGTCCTCGCTCCGAGTAGCTCGAAATTGAGCACTCTTTTCAGTGTACCACTCCCTGCTCTCCTCAACTGTGCGCTCGGAGCCCATGCTGCTCACTGTGGATGTTTCCAAGAAGGATAGAGACGAAAGATTACAGCCTGAATTACATTTCCGGAGAACCAGGCTCTGTATGCAAGAAGAAACACTGCCTCCGTAATATGGCCTGTAATCTTCAAATGCCACCATACGATCATCATGAAAAGCGATGAACCGACGCCACGGACCCCATGGCTCCTCTCCCCAACGAACCTTGCTTTCCATCTCAAAGCCTGGTCTCGCAACCGTCCAAGAACAAATCTCCACCCGATCTCCATCTCGAGAACGCTCATGGAAAAATCAAGGCATTCGGCGTCTGGAATGCTCACCTACCCTTCGGGGTGTGCCGCTTCGAACCTCCGCATCCGCTCCTGTGGCGGCACAGATATCGGCCTCAAGCGCGAACGCAACGAAGATTATTTCGGCCTCGATGATCAAGCCAGGGTCTATCTCCTGGCCGATGGTATGGGGGGTGGCCCCCATGGCGACCTGGCCGCTCGCCTCGCCGTCGACACCATCCACGAGTCCATCAGCCGGAGTCCGCAGGACCTGGATGCCGTGGCGCGGCTCGAACGGGCCATCCTCCACGCTCGCACCCGGATCTCTGACGCGATCGTTGAGGATCCCGAGTTGACCGGGATGGGGACCACGGTGGTGGGGCTTCATTTGGA
Source organism: Epizoanthus ramosus (assembly GCA_026413505.1). Classification (NCBI taxonomy): domain Eukaryota; kingdom Metazoa; phylum Cnidaria; class Anthozoa; order Zoantharia; family Epizoanthidae; genus Epizoanthus; species Epizoanthus ramosus. Next base: position 9,654 of record JANVCJ010079654.1, on the reverse strand, counting down.
AGGCCCTGTGCACCATCCAGACCAACAGCAAGCGGTGGTGGCCCATGTCGGCGACAGCCGCGCCTACCGCCTGCGCGGCGGTGAGTTGGAACTTCTGACCAGGGATCATACGATGGCGACGGCTCTCGTCCACGAAGGGCATCTGAGCGAAGCCGAAGCCATCAACCATCGCCTGAGCCACGTGCTCACCCGCGCACTCTGCCGCGACGGCATCTGTGAAGTCGAAACCACCACGACTTCGGTGGCCACCGGCGACATCTTCCTTCTCTGTTCCGACGGTCTGAGCAACCTGCTCAGCGATGAGGAAATGCGCCTGCAGCTGATCGCAAACGGCGGCACCCCAGAGACCTGTGACCGGTTGATCCACGCCGCGCTCCGCCGGGGCGGCAACGACAACATTACGGTGGTTCTGGTGGAGATCCTGAGCGCCGGTGCGTGAACCGCCTGTCCGGCAAGGGCTCAGCGAAACGACACGCCCGAGAAGGTTGCGCGATACCAACCATCCAGTTTGTCGTACTTACGGAGCAGAATCTCGCCCCGTAGGAGGCCATCGTTGCGCTTGGTGATCTTGCGCATTTTCTTGAGCGCTCCCTTGCCCTCTTTCTCGACCAGGATCCGGGCCCCGCGGTGGAACGCCGCCTGAAACCATAGCCAATCGTTCAACGAGAGTTCGGGGCCGTAGTCGCGGGCCGCAAAGGGCCGGCTGCGATGGCCCTGGGCCAGACGTGCGTACATGGCATCGAGATCTTCGAGGCGCCGTGGGTCGTGGCGGCGGATGGCGTCGATGGAGGCGACGTGGGTCATCAGGCTTCGCACCCAGTAAGCATCCCCGGCGATGCCGATGTCATCCACCAGGATTTCCGCTGTCAGCAGCTGCCCGAACAGGTCGGCAAGAATCATGGTGGCCGCTTCGTGGGGGGTGCCGCGCAAAGGTTGGCCCGTCACTTGCGGTAGCCCACCGGCCAGAAGCTCCGTCCACAAACGCACCGTGCCGACGTCGCCAAAAGCCGGCACCGCCAGGCTGTGGCGTCCCACCCGCACCGGTACACCGTATGCGATCTCATAGCGCGACTGTTCCCACTCCTCCCGCGAGAGCATGTACACCGTCACCTCCATTTCACGGTTGACGGCTCGTTCGAAGGTGCGGCAGGCCAGTTCGAGGCGCGTTTGCAGGTTGGCCGCACGGTCGAGGGACCCCGGGGTGTAGCGCATCGAGGCATAATCGCCCCGCATGGGCAGCAAGAAGTGGGCCGCGGGCTCCGGATAGAGCATCGAGGGCGCTTTCCCCGCACCGGCCTGGGCCATGGCCGGAGACAGCGAGGAAAGAGTCAAGAGCACAAAGAGGGAGGCGAGGCGCTGCATCGTGTCGGCTTCCTGGTTGGTTCGCGGCGTCGGGCCGCCGCAAAAGTGTAACAGGTTGTGGAGTGAGGTACACTGGTATCAGGCCGCAGGCCCTCCCCTCTGGGATCCCCACCCACCGTGGAGTACACTACTCCGGAACCGAGAATTCGGTGCCTCCAGAAATTCGAATCTGAGGAGAATCCTGTGAACAGCAAAGACTTCGTCGCCAACCTGGTAGACGAAATGAAGACTCTCTTCGCCCAACTGGGCGAGCACGAGACCCTGGAGTCGGAGTCCGATGGCCAGGTGGAGGTCATCCACCTGCTCAAGCTCGCCCTCACCAGCGAACTCGAAGCCAGTGAAATCGCTGCCTACTGGCTCCCCACAACCCCCGAGGTCGACGCCAAGACCGTCCTTGCAGAACAGTGCTCCGACGAGATGCGGCACTACAACCTCATCATGAAACGCCTCGGGCAACTCGGGGAAGATATGTCGAACTTCGATCCTTTTGCCAAGGGCTACAGCCCTCTCTACCAATACCTCCGCGGTTTGCGGAGCACGCTCGAACGCATCGCCGCGGGCCCCTTCGCCTGCGAGGCCGTGGCCGAAGTGAGGAACGCCCAGTTCATCGCCTTCTGCGAACAGGTGGGTGATCTGCAAACCGCCCGGCTTTATCGCGAGATCATCCACCCGGAGGAAATCCATCACCACCGCCGGGGCCGCCAGATCTTGGAGAAATACGCCACCACCTCTGAACTCCAGACCCAGGTCGCCACCGCCACCCGCAGTTCTCTGGCCATCTCCGATGAACTCCGCAACCTGGCGGAGAAGGTCACTGGTCTGCACAGTCTGCCGGTCTCCTGATCTCACACCATGGGCTTCGGCGAGAAGTTCCTACGCTTCCCCGATCTCTTCCCCACCCGCCGCAGCGGCGAGGCCTGGGGCAAAGAAACTGTCCTGATCGATTTTGTAGGGGGCCCCTACCGCTTCACCGGGCTCGATTCCCGGCAGGTAGAAGCCACCCGCGAACGCTTCGGTGAGCTGTGCCACTCTGTCAAGGGCGTGCAAGGGCCCGTGGTGTGCGCCCGGCTGTTTCGCGTCGGCGCCGGCGAGTTCGTACCCTTCGAACTCCAGGGTTGGAACTACACGTTCGATCGCGACTACGGCGAACATTCTGTGTGCCTCGCCGGCCTCCAATTCCTCGGCCGCATCGATTGGGACCCGGACCTGGTGGGGGCGCTTTACACCTGCGAGGTGGAGGGCTCTACTTTTCAGTGCCTGTTCGAGAATTACTTCCGCGTGCTGGTGGCCTACCGCCTGCTCGCGTTGGGCGGAGTGCTCCTGCACAGCGCCGGCGTGGTCTCGGCGGAGAAGGCGCATCTTTTCCTCGGCCCCTCCGGCGCCGGCAAGACGACCATTTCCCGGCTGAGCCTCGCCTCCGGCCGCACCGTGTTGAGTGACGACATGAACGCACTGTGCCCCGACGCGGAAGGGGTCGCAGGGGTTGAAAAGCTTCCCTTCGCGGGCGACCTGGGCCGTACGCCGACGCCGCGCTCTTCCTATCCCCTGGCCAGTCTCAACCGCCTGCGCCAGGGAGACGACGCGCTCCGTCCGCTACCCAAGGCAGAGGCGGTCGCGACGCTGATCTCCTGTGCCCCTTTTGTCAACGGTGACTCCTGGCGGCTCGATCGATTGGTGGAGAATCTGACCGGATTGGTGAGGACGTTGCCAGCGCAGGAGTTGACCTTCTCGAAGGCGGGGACGTTCTGGTCGCTCTTGGAGTAACGATGCCTCAAGTCTCCGCAGGGCGCCGCGGCACAGGCGGCCAGAACATGCGCAGCCTCCACGCGGCAATCCTGTGCCTGGCTCTTGTCCTCGCGGGCTGCGGCGGGCCGGACGCACCGGATCCAAGGAGCACACCGCAGCTCTGGCGCTTGATCGAGGAGGATCCGGAGACGCTGTTCGACCGCGGCTGGATGCTGAAGACCGAAGAGGTGGCGCATTGGGAGTTCACGGGGCCGGCCGATCTGGTGGCCTGGAAGCTCAACCTGAAGCAGGCAGACTTCGCCTTGGAGCCGGAGGGTCTGGTACCGATTTCTGGGAAGCAGTTCATGACGCTCCGTCGTCCCCTGGGCCTCGACGCCGCGGAGATCGATGCCTTCGAGGTACGGCTGACCAACCCGGCACGGCGGCCCATGGTCTTCGAGTGGGCCGGCCCCCGGCAACGCTTTGGCCAGGAGCGGCGCATCGAGGTGGACCCCGGATCAACCAAAGGGCCACTCACCGTGCGCTTTCCCACCCGCGGGCATCCGGAATGGCGCGGCGACATTCAAACGGTGCGGCTCACCCTCATCGTCGCACGGCAGGGGAAGGCGACTCTGCACAGTATCCGCGCCTTGCGAGAAACGGCGCATCCGGAACACCTCGCCGCGCTCACGACCCGCTTTTTCAAGGTCGATCTGGGGAGCGATGCGCGCAATGCCGTCGTTGCGGTGCCTGGAGTGCCCCGCACCGGCCAGCTGGTCGTGCCTGAGAAGGCGATGCTGACGTTTGCACTCGGCCTCCAAGGGCGGCCGCAGCCCGTCACGTTTCGGGTGAAGGCCCTCGACCCCCGCCATCAGGATGCGGTCCCCGAGGTGCTCTTCGAAGAAACCCTCGGAGGCGAGCAGATGGGGCGCTGGCATCGCCGTCGGCTCGATTTGTCGGCCCATGGTGGACGACATCTCCAGCTGACCTTCGAGACCTCCATCGAGGGCGAAGTGGATCCCCGCCTCGGCCTGCCGGTGTGGGCCAATCCAGAAGTGCGGGGGCCGCGGGACGGGCGGCCCAACGTGATCTTGATCTCCCTCGACACCCTGCGCCCAGATCACCTCTCCCTCTACGGCTACCCACGCTCTACATCACCCCACATCGACGCCTGGGCCCGCTCGCGGGGGGTTGTGTTCGAACAGGCCATCGCCGCGGCCCCTTGGACCCTCCCCTCTCACACCTCGATCTTCACCGGCCTGGACGCCCACCGCCACGGAGTGAACTATGAAGAGCGGGTGCCGGGCTCGTTGCTGCTGCTGCCGGAGATCCTGCGCGGGGCCGGCTACGCCACGTCGGCGGTCACCGGCGGGGCCTACCTCGCCCCTGGATTCGGTCTGATCCAAGGATTCGATCGCTTCCGCACCGCCGCCTTCGAGACCCGTATGGAAGACGAACTGGAGAACGGCCTGGAGCAGGTCCTCGCCTGGTTGCGCGACGAGGAGCGCAGCAGCCGTCCTTTTTTTCTCTTTTTCCACACCTATGAGATCCACGCCCCCTACCGGCCACGAGCGCCCTATTTCCACGCCTTGTCCGGCGCGGAGAGCGACCCCGAACTCTATGTGAACGTGGAATCCTTGCCTCCTCTGCCGGGGCAGTTCTTCGGCCCGGGTCAGCAGCTGGCCCTGGTGCGGCGAGGCAAGGTTCTGCCTGCACCTCCCGAGCTGATGCAAATGGCCATCGATCGCTACGACAGCGGTATCGCCTATGCCGATGCCGCCATCGGTCGCCTCCTGGGGAGGCTCGCGGAACTCGACCTGGAACGCCGCACGGTGGTGGTGCTGACCTCGGACCATGGCGAGCATTTCGGGGAACACGGCCTGTTGAGTCATGTGAGCCTCTACGAGGAGAACCTCCGCGTACCCCTGGTGATCGCCCTGCCCGAGGAACTGCGCGGCGGATCTCTGGAGGGCAGAAGAATTGAGGAGCAAGTGCGCTCCATCGACCTTCTGCCCACTCTCCTCGATCTGGTGGGGATGGCCCCCCCGCCGAACCTCGACGGCGTCTCGTTACGCACCCTGCTGGCCGGGGAATCACGGCGCGAGGAAGGGGCCGGTAGGGCCTGGAGCTACGCTGCCAATTCCAACTTTGGCATCTCGCTGCGCATCGACAACCGCTCCAAGTACATTCTGCGCAATAGCGTATGGAGTGCTTCCAGGCCGGTGGAGGAAGTGTTCGATCTGGGGAGAGATCCCGCCGAGGCCAGGACGCTCACCGAACACAGCGAGCAGCTTGCGCCCTTGCGCAATCTGGCCAGAGATGCATTGTCGCTCATCCCGGGGCTGCGCCTACGGCTTTCGAACCGCCTGGGTTCCCAACCCCTCACCGTGAGGTGGCTTGAAGGGGATCCGAGTTCCTTGCGCCGCCTCAAAGCTCTCACCCTGGAGCAGATCGCCTCGCTCGACAAGGACACTGGCAAAGCCAGCTTCCGTGTGGAACCCGGGGAAAGCCTCGACCTGAGCCTCGAGATCCAGAACCCTGGCCCCCTCTCGTTCCAGCTGACACGTGGAGACGGCATGCCCTTCACCGTCGCAGTCGACCCCGAGGCCCTTGCCGGCGTCTGGCACGCCCACCCCGAAGACGCGGCGTGGAGGGTGGAAGAACTTGAGGAGCTGGCAGGAGACGGAATGTTCCTCTGGTGGCACGGACGCTTCGCAGGGCCTACCGATTCCCCAGAGGAACTCGACCCGGCGTTGCGGGAACGGCTCGAAGCCTTGGGTTATCTCTGACCCGGCCCAGCGCATTCTCCACCGTCCCAAGACCTTTGTGCATTCTTTCTTTGATGGCTAAATCGGTTTAATCTAAACTAGACCAGATTGTAGAAGCCAGCGCTCGAAACCAGTACCGCGAGGTGCCAAGAACCGTGAACCAAACCATCGCCCAGTTGGGCCTGCTCGATTGGATCTGGACCGGACTCTTCGTCGGCCTGATGATCCTCTGCGGCATCATCTTCTACCGTCTCGGCAAGCGCAGCGAGGCCGATTTTTTCCTCGCCGGCCGCGGCCTGCCCTGGTGGCTGCCCGCCACTTCAGTATATGCGACCCACACCGCCACCGACACCCCGATGTGGATCACCGGCACCATCTACCGCTGGGGTCTGCGCGGTTTGTGGTACCCGTTTTTCTCTGCCTGGTGCGCGATCTCCCCTTTCGTCTCGACCCGCATCTTCCGCCGCTCCCTGGCCATGAGTCAGGCCGAGTGGCAGAACCTGCGCTACTCCGGCATGGGCGCGGAACTGCTGCGCGGCTGGCTGGCTGGCTGGCAGACGTTCATGAATATGTTCGTCGTCGCGTGGGTGTCGGCGGCGATGGGCAAGGTGTGCGTCTATCTCTTCGGCTGGCCGAGCTGGGTTGGCATTGTGCTCTTCACTTCGATTTGCGCCGTCTATGTGCTCTTCGCCGGCTATTGGGGGGTGGTGATGGCCGACTTTCAGCAGGGCCTCATCAGCTTCGCGGTGATCACCCTGGTCTCCCTCTGGGGTATCGCCGAGGCCGGTGGCCCCACGGCGATCGTCGAGCGCCTCGCGGCCCTGGGGGAAGGCTGGCGCACCAACCCCTTCCACTTCGATGCCTTCATGGGCCTGGATCCCGACAAATTCTACGCCCTCGACGTGATCACCCTTCTGGTAATGGCTCTTCTCGGGGGCCTGGGCATGGGCAATTTCATCGACTGGTACCCGGAAGCGCAGCGCATTCAGAGCGCGCGTACCGTGCGCGACGCCTCCTATTCGATCTGGGCCGGGGGGTTGGCGGCAATCTTTCGCAACTCCTTCTGGGCGGTGTCAATCCTGGCCTTCTTTGTGCTGTTCCCCGGCATACGGGAACAGAGCGAATACGAATTCGGGTGGTTCCGCCTAGGCTTCGACTACCTGCCGGCGGGGTTGATCGGCATGTTGTTCGCGGCGATCATCGCCATTCACCTGTCGACCATCTCGACCCACCTGAACCTGGGTGCGCTCTACGCCACCCGCGACCTCTACCACCATTACGTAAACCCCGAGGCCGATGAACCGCGGCTGGTCGCCGTGGGACGGTGGAATACGCTCGCGATCCTCCTCGGCAGCTTCGTGCTGGGGCTCACGATGCAAGACATCACAAAATGGCTGATCTTCGCTCTCTGGCTGCAAGCGGCGGGCATCTGGCTACCATCGATTCTGCAAGTGCTGTGGTGGCGCTTCAACTCCTGGGCCTACCTGGCGAGTTGGATCGCCAACCTGGTGATGAGCTGGTTGGTGGTGTTCGTGCTGCCCGCCCTCGGGGTGTTGCCCGCCCTGCCGGATTGGGCAAATTTCTGGCTGCTCGCCCTCCTGGTGGGTGCCATCTACTTCCCGGTCTGCTTCCTCACCCGCCCCGACGACATGGACCACCTGGTGGACTACTACGTGCAGGCCCGCCCGGCGGGCTTCTGGGGGCCGGTGAAGAACGAGGCGATCCGCCGTGGTCTGGTGCCGGCGACGGAGAGCCATCGCACCCACGGCCTGTTCCAGAAAGACTGGACTCCTGAAGAAGCCGATATGTGGACCCACCACGACCTCGTGGCCTCGGTGCTGTCGGCGGCCTGTTACGTGCTGGTGGCCATTGGCGTTGCCGGCTCCTTGATGTTCAAACCCTGGGGCTTTGCCTGCCTGCTGGCTTCGATGCTCTGCGGCGGGCTCATGTTCCGCATCATCGATCCCAAGCTGCGGGCCCTTTCGGTGGCCTTCGAGCAAAGCCAGACGGAATATCTCGAACGGATGGATCGCAAGACCCGGTGGCAGGAGGACGCACCATGAGCGAAGCGATGGGCAAGATTTTAGGGATGGCGATGGCTTATGGCGTCAGCTCCCTGGGGCTGTTCCTCGCCTATGTCAACTACCGGCGGCGCATCGTTGGGGCCGAGAAAGTGATGACCGGCAGGGCCTGGATGGTGCTCGCGACCGTCTTCCTGGCGGTGCTGGCAGGGACCCTCGTGGTGACCCGGCTGGTGGATGTGCCAGTCGATGTACCGGTGGCGACTCCAGAGACGGTCGAGACGCCCGAGACGGCCGTCGAAGCGCCAGCGGTGTCCGGCGAAGAGCGCAAACAATGGCCGCTGATCGGCATCTTGATTCCGGCGGCGATCTTCCTCTTTGCCACCTGGGTCACCAGCGCGCTGCACCGCCACTTCGCGACCCACGGCGCCCCCGCGGGAAACACCGAAGAGGGCACGGTATGATTCGTTCTAGTACAGCTCGGCGGAAGTTCGTGATCCCTTCTATTTCATTTGAAGAAAAAGCTTGAGAGCAGCTGAGAAAATGAGAGGACAATCGAGAAAGAAAAGCCCCTCGTGGAAATCGACAGGGCGCTGTCAGAGGACAAGTTTTGGGGTGCCATTACACATTGATTATTTTTTTTCCGTGTATAAGTCGAGTGCCATTTTTTGAGGTCATTTTTCGGCGTTAAGGGGTCGACTTATACACGGCAAAATACGGTATGTACTGAAATTTCAGAAATTAGCACCATTTGCCATCTGAAACTGCCATTGCAAACTCCTCGGCATTTCATACTAGAGTTCACTGGAAAGTACTAGAAAGTCTTGGAATATTTGTTTCTTGTTGAAAGTCCTGTTATTTTATTGAGTCCCAGAAAACTCCTGGAAAGTTAAGTATCGGTAAACTGATAATTAATGCGTAAACACTTTTTTCCTTTCAAAGATAAATAAATTTCTAAAGTTACATTTTGGTGTTATGCAATCAATTTGTGTGAAAAAAGTGAGTGGTCATTAATAGTAGAATCCAAATGAGATCCTATCAAAGAGAACCGAAAAGCTAACATAGGCGCCTCTGGCAGCTGCTTTCATGCGGTCCATGTATGCTAGTACTAAGGCAATGTTACTACTAACATTTTAGCTGTAGAGTGAAAATCTCAGAACTTTGACTTAAAAAGTAGAAGCATTTTGGTGTTACTTAATTACATTTTAAATTTGAAGAGTTGAAATTTCATTAAAATGTGGAAGATTTTGGTATTGTACATGTATGAGTGTTGTAGTACTTTTAGATCTTGTGCCACTTGTTGCAATCTTTTTAATTCAGCATGTTTTTGTTACCCCTGCAGGTATCTTCATTGCTCTCCTGCTTCGGTATGATCACAGGTTAGTTGATGTATGTTTGCTTGTTTATGCATTGTGTGTACTTTTCTTATGTACTCATGATCGGTTCAATTACACAAACCAAAAATCCAGTCTTGTCTGATGCACTTTCTGAAGTTGAGGACAAGCATCAAAAGTAGCTGGCTAATATTGTCATTACTGTAAATGATAAATTTTTGAGAGACTTAACAAAAGTTACTTTTTCGAGAAATATACAGACTGTAGACAGCAAAATAATTAAAGTAGCCAGTTGCTTTTGCCAGCTTCCAGTTGCTATGGACAACCCTGAGAGTAGTCGTAGGACATGCACATGTATTATAAACTCAAGGGTAATATGTTAGTTGTGAACAACATGTGTATATAAAGCATCTTAGAGGTCCCAATGACATAATAATAATAATA
>JANVCJ010079643.1:0-11430 GCA_026413505.1 Epizoanthus ramosus | reverse complement strand
GCTTAACATTAAATCTCCAAGTTTAAGATCATAAATTTGTTAAAACGATGCTAGAACCATGTTAAACTAAAAATGTTATCATTAAAACTAATTTAAGATAAAACTATGCTGATTATGAGAAGTAAAATTGGAATAAGCCCTTTCAAATAAACACATTTTCAGCTTCCTCTTAAAAATGTCTATAGAAGGACACTTTCTGAGTTTAAGAGGCAGTTTATTCCATAGGCGAGGAGCAGCTGTGCTGAAAGCCCTCTCGCCATAGGATAGTAAGTTTGCAGTAGGCTCCTTTAAGAACTCCTTTATAGTACAACGCAGGGGACGGACAGGCTCATAGTAGTCGAGTAATTCCGTAAAATAGGGTGGAGCAAGATCATTTATAAAGGATTTGTAAACAAGCAATAGGACTTTGAACTGAATGCGGTAAAGAACGGGTAGCCAGTGGAGATTATTTTATACAGGAGTGGTGTGATCATTTTTCTTACTGTAGGTAATCAGTCGGGCAGCAGTATTTTATACACGCTGTAGTCTCTGTATTAAGCACCCAGGGAGGCCAAAGAGCAGATAATTGCAATATTAAACTCTCTCCTGTCTATGTTTTTAAAGCCAAACTTAAGACACATATTTTTTAATTAGCTTGTCATAAATTATCATAAATTATTTTAATCACTTCTAACGACATTATCTTTTTAACAAAGATTTAATGTGAAAATCATTGAGACGTTTAGTGTAATGCATTTTCAAGAACTGTAAATTAATTATTATTATTTTGCTTTACTTCATTCGGACTCGTTAGGTCTGTTTACACATGGACACACCTGCAATTAATGTAAAATCCCAGAGTCAGTTGTTATGGTCCACATGTTGTTTATGCAAAAAAATAACGTGTTTGTGCACCATTGCAAGTAATCCAGTTGTTGTGATTCATCTTTTGTCTAAACTCAAATACGTTTAGTTTATTTAGACCTTTCAATAATCTTTGGAATATAGAAAAATATTTTAATATTCCATTCCAAAGATTAATTAAGGACCTTCTACTCTTGAAGTTTTGAGGTGTGAGTTATGCCTGTGATATCCATAACAAATCTTGGCTGTTATTTGGTAAACCATCACAGGCATTGTGGGCATACATGAAATCAGATGGACCTGTTGTTAAATGGTAAACCTGGAAATAAGTTTGCTTTTCATAGTGTAGGCGCAGGAATTGTCTCCTCAGCCAAGTGGGAGTTACACAAGCTTACTTGCTGTCTTGTAAAATACAAAAAAGAAGAGAATGAAAAAAATGAGAAAAATTGATGCTGAACCCGTGTGCTTCACCAGTGACGTTGGACAATGTTAGATCCATTTGAGCCGGTGATGTGCAAGTGCGACTGACCTGATTATACTAATTATTATTGCTTGTTTTCAAATATTTGATAGATGAAAGAGCATTTGGAGAAGATATGCCCCAATGTCCGTTCAAAGTGCCCGTTCTCAGTTGTTGGTTGTACATTTGAGGTAAGAGCAATTTTCCCTTTATCTGTCAGGTAAATAGCCTAAATATTTGTTCTTCACTGAAGACAGTGAAAGAATGAACTATTTGGATGGTAATAAGTTATATACTTGCATGCTTGCATTATGAAAGTAACTGACACAATAATGATTACCTTGGCTAGGGGCTGCGACAGGAACTGAATGACCATTTAAGTAAGGAGTTAGCAAACCATGCAGCAGATCTTGCAAATGCTTTTCGAGATTTCAAACAACAACAGCCACCACCACCTAGTGCTGCTCCGTATGCCGAGAGGGCAACTATTCACCCAAGAAGTGTGCTTGGACGAGCACAGGAAAACTCGGGTGGTTCCGAGGGAATGGCTGAACTACTTGATGAGGTGTCAACAAGATGTCATGGTAACCAACGTGAACTGGATGAGCTGCGGCGGCTGGCCAATGAACAGGCTTCGTTCCTCACAGTACTGGAGAGGAGACAGGAAGAGACAAGAGTACGGCATGATCGACAGATCCAAGATCTCACCCACAAGATGTTACGGATGGAAACCAAGCTGATTGAGTATGAAGGGCGAGTGTGCAATGGGACGTACATATGGAGGATTGAGAACTTCCGGCAGTGCCGTCAGGATGCCATAAGTGGAGTGATGACAGCGATTCATAGCCCGCCCTTCTACACAAGTCTGTACGGTCATAAGATGTGTATGAGGGTGAACCTGAATGGCGTCGACAGCGGCCTTGGACGGCACATCTCTCTATTTGTTCACATGATGCAGGGAGAATGGGACGGCATTTTGGAATGGCCATTTACCGGCAGAATTTCCTTGTCCATCCTTGACCAGTCAGATAATGCAGAGCTGCGTCGCCACATTAGTGAGACCCTGGTTGCCAAGCCCAACTTGCTGGCTTTTCAAAAGCCTACAGCTCCAAGGAATCACAAAGGTTATGGATACGTCGAGTTTTCACAGATTGAGCACCTACGAGAACCCCAATATGTTCGAAACAATATTATGCTGGTTAAAATTCAGGTTTTTCACTAGGACCTTTTCAACCTGCCAATATGACATACATTCAGTCACTGGGTTGCACAGTCCCTTGGTTGTACAGTCCCTGGGGTGTACAGTCCTTGGGGTGTACAGTCCGTGGGTTGTACAGTCCTTGGGGAGTACAGTCCCTGGGGTGTACAGTCCCTGGGGTGTACAGTTCCTGGGTTATACAGTCCTTGGGTTGTACAGTCCTTGGGGAGTACAGTCCCTGGGTTGTACAGTCCCTTAGTTATACAGTCCCTTGGTTATACAGTCCCTGGGGTATACAGTCCCTGGGTTATACAGTCCCTGGGTTATACAGTCCCTGTGGTGTACAGTCCCTGGGTTATACAGTCCTTGGGGTGTACAGTCCCTGGGTGGATATCCTGGTGACACAGTTGACCAAAGGTGGTGCAGGTTTGACTGTATTCTTGTTGCAGCTTTTGAAGATCATAGAGTTGTCAATCAATGGTTGTTTAAGTCAGATATTTTATATAAGGGAATCGATACATTTAGCAAAGTTGATCACAGTGGCACAATGTTCTACTGTGATTTAGTTGCAGATATCAGAGGCCAGCAGAATGTTTGTGTATTACATATGTGTATATATTCTATTCTAAATATAAAAATTAAATGTATTTTAAGGAGATTACACAGAGAAAAGGATAGTGACAATGACCCATGTTTAGCAGGATAATGCTTCATACTGGAGTATAATCTAGTGTTATAATTAATTTGTCACTGTGTGACTGAATGTGTATGTCATATTGGCAAGTATATTAAAGGTCCGAAGAAGGAAATACCTGTAAGATGAGGAATTTGCATTAAAGAAAAGTAAAGTAGTCATCATTGTAAGTGTCCTTTATTTACAAAACAATTTATGGCATTAATTTTTTTTAGCATCATGGAGCACCCACAGTTCTTCCTGTGACTGTGTGACATGTTTACAACAGTTGTAATCCAGTGGCACTCTATTCAATTGTACAGTTCCGAACTCTTTAGATGAAGATAACTAAACTGGCACAATGTTATTGCAGTAACCTTGGAGTTTCCAACATCAAATCTGGGATTTCCTTATGCACAACTTATTTTAAGAACACTTTTTTTGCCACGTAGAAGAACACTGCAATGAATAGTGTTTGCATTTTGATTCAGCGGCATGTATTTTCATTCAGGAGAACTTGTAAACAGTAGTTCCATTATATAGTGGCTATGTTTAACTATTTTTGATGATTATACCCTTGAACTTAAAAGAACTGCTTTGCAGTGATCTTTTACAATACTTGGCACATATACATAGAGGATATTACATGGCCACGCAGAGATACAATTTTTATCTTCGAGTGTTGACAATATCCTTGCGAGTGAGCTTCACAAGAAGATAAAATTCTTAATTCCAAGCGGCCATGTGATATTCTGTTTACTATTCACTAAGCTATAAATGTCGGAACTCATCAGAAGATCTTCGGAAATCTTTGGAAAATCTTCGGTAATCTTCAGTAATTTTCGGAATATTTTTGGAAACGGTTGAAAATGCTAGGAAAATCTGCGGATTTCTTCGGAAAATGTTCGGAAGATGTTCGGAGACAATCGGAAGTTAGATGTCTACTGCCACACTAGGGTTACAAGGTGGCTGCGGCTTTTACATGAGTAGAGAGTGCTACATACGATACTTCATCACATGTGAAAAATAACAATTTTATTTCACGGATAAATCCTAGTAATTTATGGCTTAGTGAATAATAAAGACCAGTATGAAGATGAAGCGTTGCAAGGGCGGTAAACTTGCTCGCTGGCATCCAGCTTTAGCCAGCCATAGAAACATCAAATGAAGCTAAATTAAATGTCATAAAGCTTTAAAAGTACCAAAGCTTTCATTTATTAGACCCTATGGGGGGAGAGGGGTCGGCAGAAAAAGAAAAAGCTGTAATTGTTGTTAGTTATGTTTCAGAATTGCTTGACACAATTGATCTAATTCATTTACATGTATGTCACTGTTATGTAACAGTTCATTTATATTTCTTAAATTCTTGACAGATTTAGAAGCGAATTAACTACAGGTGATCGTTTTGCCTTGAGGAAAGAGGAAACTATATGCCTTAATTTTGATGTATACGAAGCAGGTGAAACGAAAGTGTATGTGTGAAGTGTAGATACATGTACGTACTAGAGTAACTTAGTTAATTAAGAATGTAAAGTGCGTATATTAAATGTAAGATAGACGCCACATGACAGAGGGTTCCCACTGTTCGGAGATGACGGTTGGGAAATTTTGTAAAGTTGATGAAATTCAAAATCATTGAAAACTTGGAGGTTTGAAGCTTTGATAATAATTTATTTTTGTTATGAAAATGGAAATAAGTTCTTAAAAAGAACTTATTGCCATGGAAAATTTGGGGAATTCTTTCATCCTGATGAGTTGGAACCTTGAACAACAGTTCGCTTGGGCACTAAAATCTCACTTTTTCTCACTGTCAGGTTTGAAAATATGCGACAGGTAGCCGCACTTTCAGTGGATGTTTGAAGGCAGTACCAGCATACGAACAAGCCATTGGTACAGCATATTAATTCAGTGTGTGGTGGTTGCTTTTGCTAATCCTTGGGCCATCGCACACGTGCAGACGAACCTTTGCATGTACTGGCGTGGGTGGTACGTATGTTGTTAGGTGGTGACATCTCATTCAGAACATCCTGGAGCACTTTAGCTCTGTAGTCAAGCCAGTGTAGAGATGAAAGGTATTCGTTGAATAACTGCTCATCGGAGGTAAACCTGCGAAGGAAGGAAAAGCTTCAGTTGGCTGCTGAATTGCATGACAACTAGAGATGCAGTGGTTTGCTGTTTATGGGGATTCAGTTATGACGCTCAAGGTGTCCATGATTTGTTGGTGAGATGTTTGGGGTTTAACTTCTCATTTACAACAACTTGTTAAATGTTTGAGATGATGATGCCATGCCTTGAGTGCGAGAGGTTATTGGCCCCTGCACGAAGTTGTGGAACACAGGCCTCTGGCCCAGGAATACATATCACATGCCATGTAGCAAGGGCCTACGGTACTCAAATACGGATGTTGTGGAGCACAGGCCTCTGGACCTGGAATACATATCACATGTCTTGTGACATGGGTCTATGGCACTAGAATATGGATGTTGTGGAACACAGGCCTCTGGACCTGGAATACATATCACATGTCTTGTGACATGGGTCTATGACACTGGAATACGGATGTTGTGGAACACAGGCCAGGAATGCACATCACATTCCATGTAACATGGGTCTACAGCATTGGAATATGGTTGTGAAACACAGGCCAGAAGTATGGATCCCATGCCATGTAGCATTGGTCTCTAGCCTGCGGTGGAACAGAGACTTTGAGCAGTCGTTGTCGTCATTGTTGCCGTCCAAGTTGCTGCTATTAGAGACCTTACAGCCAGAACAGCTATGACAATGGCTGGTGAAACCCTACTTTCTGGTTTTCTCTCTTCCTTGATTTATCATAATTCAATATACTGGGGCAGTTACAGTATAAATGCTCTTTCTGTATTCCAGAACAACAGGCCCCAGTTTAGCAGACTTTTAGACTTTCATGGATCACATTCATGTAAGGTATTTTTGGAGATTCTAGATTTGAAAAAAAGGGTTGTATGTGCTTTCTTATATATTGCTTAAAATTAATTTGGAAAGCCAGGGAAGTGTTTTAGTTCCATTAAATACAACCATGATGTATAAGTTTCATAGAAAGTTACATGTTTCTGCTACACAACAATATACAGAATATTTATAGCCTGCGGGTGGGCTCACTTGTTAAGATACCACAAAGAGCCTGCGAGGGAAGCAAACCGCATGAGTTCCCCGCTGCTCCAGTCTCTCACTCGGCCATTTACCAAATGAGAGCCTGCTCGCAGGGTAGAACATTTATGGCATGTACGCCTGAAGGGATGCAATTGGTACAAAAACTCGTGTCTATCACAGATTGGAGTAGTGAGGAAAATCCAGCAACACAATCTTACCAATATTTCAGTAATTGTTTTGTCTTAAGAAATTGAGTTAGGGTAACACGAGTGCAACCTTGGGGAAAAAGAAATAGTTGTGGTAGCATGAGCTGAAGGTGAGTGTTTCCACAGCTATTCCACATTCTCACAAACTTGTATGAGTGTTACCATAACCAAATGGAAAACACGGAAATGTCTTCTATTTCTTTTATAAAATAAATGCAGTCATGCTTTCCTTGGTGTTATAGTAAATGGCCTTCAACAAACCGCAGCATGCATTATATCTAGTTTATTTTATGATTTTTCTTAATATTTTAAAACAAAACATGTTTTTCTAAATTCTCCATATTTTGCATGCCATTTTATTATTTTGGTCTTTCAATTACAATCACATAAACAGACTGAAGTATCAATCAAGCACAAATGCACCTCCCACAAGCAAGGAAGTACATGCCAATGTTATATACAGATATGTTCACTAGGACAAGTGATGATGATTCATTTGTCGAAGTGGAATATACGCAACAGGACAGGTCTGAAACATTTCCCTAATCTGTAAATGGCCACAAAATGAGCAGCAGATGTTGTCTCCCTATGGAGATGCGCCCTAGCAGGTGTGGCCTCCTTATGGAGATATGCGCAAGCAGCAGGTTTGGTCTCCCTATGGATATGCGCGCAAGCAGCAGGAGTGGTCTCCCTATGGAGGTGTGTGTGAACAACAGGTGTGGTCTCCCTATGGTGATGTTTGCGAGGAACAGGTGTGGTCACCCTATGGAGATGTGCACAAGCAGCAGGTGTGGCCTCCCTATGGAGGTGTGCACGAGCAGCAGGTGTGGTCTCCCTATGGTGATGTGCGCGAGAAACAGTTGTGGTCTCCCTATGGAGATGTGCACGAGCAGCAGGTGTGGTCTCCCTATGGTGATGTGCGCGAGGAACAGGTGTGGTCTCCCTATGGAGATGTGCGCAAGCAGCAGGTGTGGTCTCCCTATGGATATGCGCGCAAGCAACAGGTGTGGCCTCCCTGTGGAGATGTGTGCATGAAGCAGGAGTGGTCTCCCTATGGAGATGTGCGTGCGCAAGCAGCAGGAGTGGTCTCCCTATGGATATGCGCGCACGAAGCAGGAGTGGTCTCCCTATGGATATTCGCGTAAGCAGCAGGAGTGGTCTCCCTATGGAGATGCGCGCAAGCAGCAGGTGTGGCCTCCCTATGGAGGTGGCGCAGTTACATAATTCAATAACGCGGTTTCTCCACGCTTAGTAGCCAGGCAAGTTCATACCTATGACGTGGATTAGGCGTGGTCTCCCTATGAAGATGTGCGTGAGGAGCACGTGTGGTCTCCCTATGGAGATGTGCCTGAGAAGAGTGTGTGGTTTCCCGGTGTGCGCAGTTACGCAGTTCCACAATTCGCTGTTTCTCGACTCTAATAAGCCTGACACCAGAGCTTACGAGGGCGATGCGTGGGCAAGACATTGCTCTCTCCTCCAAACATCTCCTGCTTAGACAGCTCAAGTCCTGGTGGTTGGAAAGAAGTACTGGTGAGAAATAGAATGCGCTCACTGTTGCAAATTCGGAGTTTTATTGACTCCTTTGCCGATACTACGATAGTCCTTTTACAGATCCTTGACATGGAGACTGGTTGGTGGACATTTTTAACACAAACCCTGCTTTCTCTGTATAAACATTTTGTTATTATGCCAACAACGTTTACGTCTAACACGGCAACGTTGACCTTGGCTTCAGCATTTTGTATGTTTTCCAGCATTTTTACGTGACCGAAATTCTAACGTATGATTAGCTGTTGAAATCGCGATCGTCGATGGGCAATCTTGTGCCTTTTTGGTTGTCTTCTTCAGTTCTGGTTAAATAATTTAGAAATGAGCAAATATCAACTCTTCCAAGGCAGTGAACCACTGAATTCGAAATATTGTTTTTAAAACTTACTTGTTGTGCAGGCTCCCCGCTAGCCTGCGTGCATCCGGCCGCGAGGATATATTAAACCCTAACCAGGGGTTTAGTTTGTTTGCATCGCAGGCTAGCTCCGCGCTCTTTCAGACGACAGTAACTAAGCAACTTGGGATCAGCAGTCTCGGCACGAAGTGACGCGATATATGAGCTACTACTGAACCCATGCCTGACCTTCCAATATTGCCCCATGCTAATATTGGTATAACTAATGAGCAAATACTGTACCCATGTCTGTCCCTCCAGTATTGGCCCAATATTGGTATGACTAATGAGCCAATACTGTACCCATGCCTGTCCCTCCACTATTGGCCCAATATTGGTATGACTAATGAGCCAATACTGTACCCATGTCTGTCCCTCCACTATTGGCCCAATATTGGTATGACTAATGAGCCAATACTGTACCCATGCCTGTCTTTCCAGTGTTGCCCCAATATCGGTTAAACTAACGAACCAATACTGTTCATATGCCTGTCCTTCCAGTATTGGCCCAATATCGGTATAATTAATGAGCCAATACTGTACCCATGCCTGTCCTTCCAGTATTGGCCCAATATCGGTATAACTAATGAGCCAATGCTGTACCCATGCCTGTCCTTCCAGTGTTGCCCCAATATCGGTTTAACTAACGAACCAATACTGTTCCTTTGCCTGTCCTTCCAGTGTTGGCCCAATATCGGTATCGCTAATGAGCCAATACTGTACCCATGCCCGTCCTTCCAGTATTGCCCCAATATCTGTATAACTAATGAACTAATACTATACCCATGCCTGTCCTTCTAGTATTGGCCCAATATTGATATACACATGACGAGTGCGCCGTGGCTGAGCACTCAGGACCGGGCTCCGTGTGGAACGCTTTGGGACACGAGCAGCGAGATTAGTAGCCACGTCCAACCTGCGCAGCATCTCGACTTTGCCCTGCGTACAAAAATCAGCGAGGCTTGGTCAGTCGCCATTGATTGCTTGCTGTTCTCGCTAGTTTTCCTGTTGAGATTTCAAGTTGTCTATGCCACAGGCAGCCCAAGCTCAAAACTAATACTTGGTTAATCGTGCATTTGAGTATTCAGTTAACCTACAACATCGCATACATGAGGATGAAGACACATCCAAACAATGAGAACCAGCCCGACACTTGGAGATGATTTCGCTTAACTGTCCAAAAATTGATGCAAATGCAGTGACGATGACAATGCGATGATAGGAAAAGCTAGAGATTGGCTAAATCTGTTGTTGCAACAATTATGAAAGTACGCACAACCAATCAGACGGTCGCGTGACAGACGTAAACCAATCAGAGATGAAACTCGTCGCAGTGTCATGACAATGTCATTTGCATTACATGATGGCATGTACAGGAGAAAAAACGGCCGCCAGTACTCAACACGGGTCAAAACTCTCGCAAATTGTATTGGTCAAAAGCTGTTTTGACAAAGCAATGACAACGCAATGACAATGCAGTGATAATGAATACATTTATAGTTTTATTTGTTTATATATACCAAATTTTTAACAAACTTTTATCGGCGAAGAACGTCTAATAATACATTTGTAGAGCGCCTAAATCCATAAAATGCTCAAAGACGCTGGGAGGCCCCGTTTCGTCAAACCCAAACCCGTTTTCAGACCAAAATATGCGGAATTTTCCCACCATTTCATACCAGTGTGATATTTACGATCTGAGCTACCACGAAACGCTTTGCGTCCTTTAGGTATAAATATTTGAGAAGGACCCCAAAATATCTGATCACAAGGCACATCTCCACAGTTTCTAACAAAACCATGCCCAATTTCAGACCAAAACGGCTCCAAAATCGTACCCTTTGTGGCCGCACATACCTATATAGCTCATGTGAGGGAGTACCTCGCCCACCGCGGGGGGGGGGTGCGAACCGTGGTGATTTACCTTTACGATGAAATAGATAGACTCCGATGTCGTTGTGTTTGCGTCAATCAGTTTACCATGAGAATACTGTTGAGAGAATTGAGAGTACAGTTACATCCAAAATGGTTGATTCTAGACTGTTCTGCCTTTCCAACTGACTTCAGCCCGGTTCACATATGCCGCAGATACACTGGCGATATGTCGCAGACTAGCATATGTGTTTTGAGTATAAATAAAGTTTATGTATGTATGTACGTAGACGCGAAATCGACAACCCTGTAGCACGTCTACGACGCTACCCGCGGTACCGTGCGACATATGTGAACATCCGTAGCAGGCATGTCGGCGACATCGCCAGGTGACTCGGGTGCTGTCGCCGACAGATCGGGAAAGCTCAGTTGAGTATCGTACACATTAAAGTATAGTAAACGTTTGCGACTCGATGGTCATCGTCAGGTCAAAAACGTTTGCATTTTAAAAAATAGCTAATAATTTTAACTATCTGCGAATAGATGTTGACACAACTCTAATAATAATAAGAATAATAATATATTATTATTACTATTATTATTACTCATTCTAGTATTGCTATGTTTACAATGTTGTTGCTCCAAGTAGATAAATGTAACCCGCGGAGGGAGGGGTGATGGGAGAAGGGATCCCATAGTGGACATTTTTAGTGGTTAAAATTGTAGGTTGCGTTTCCGCTTAGGTTATTCGAGATACAAGTGAGTATTTGAATTAAAAAAGGTATGTTTTAGGGACGTAATATGCCAGAATACCCACATCAGATTGAAAAAACGCAAATTCGCGACACTTTTCCATGTTTTGTTGCTGTTCTGGCACCCCGACAGCTTTTTATATATATCAGATACATGCATATTTATTGTGTATTTCTATCGTACCTTTTAGGGGGAGGGAGGGGGAGTTAATGGGCTCAAGCCACACCCATACTAGTACCGTCTAGGGGTTTACTTGAAAACATTCCATGCTCGGCGTGGGGGGGGGGGGGGGCCGGCCGGCCGCGGGGGGGGGGGGGGGGGGGGGGGGGGGGGGGGGGGGGGGGGGGGGGGGGGGGT
>JANVCJ010079632.1:0-11433 GCA_026413505.1 Epizoanthus ramosus | reverse complement strand
TAGCAGTCAGTAGTAGTAGTAGTAGTAGTAGTAGTAGTAGTAGTAGTAGTAGTAGTAGTAGTAGTAGTAGTAGTAGTAGGTAGGCTAACTGAAAATAATAAATAATAATCAAAGCTAATCTTTCTTTAGCTTTACAGTGGATAAAGTGAGCCCACGCCACAGTCCTTTTGAGGCAGCAGCTCTTCCCCGGGTATCAAGCAAAGCGGCTATTTTACCTGTCGGGGGTGCCGGTTGTGTGGAAGAGTTTTAAGCTTAATGGAAGCTAATGCCTAATGGAGGTGATGTTGTTATGCACGTATCTAAATTAAGCTCTGGAGAGATTCAGAAAGGAGGGGAGAGGGCCTATGGGCAAGGGGTGGGGCGAGAATTCAGTGATGTCAAACCTGAAAAACTTTGCAAATGCCCGAGGGTGGAGCAAGATATTTTTGTCAAATTCATAAAATAGACATACTAAAGAGTATCCAGCAATCGACTTTAGTACCATCCCCCCTCTCCCTTCCTTCCCGGGCTAAATATTAATATAATAGGTGCATCACGTTCTCAAGTAAATCAAGATAAAACTATGGTCGATGGAGATCCGTTAAATGTATGTTCTGTATCAAGTTCTACGTCAAGTAAAGTAACGGAGATTATGCAGTATAAATCGCATACATCACGCCTGCTTCTTTAGAAAATCCAGTCTTGATATATTTCAGTTACCGGGTACTAGGAGAAAGTTCAGTTTATAGTTTCCTGGACAGATCGGAAAATAAGACAGTTTTCGAAAGGAAACATTTTCTGCAAGGACAAAGTCTAAGTATTGCAATTATTCAGAATTTTGGAATGATAAGGATTTCCTGAGTTTTGTCTGCTTACTTCAATCTTCATACTTGGCAGTCTAGAATTTTTGCTGCAAAAAGGAAGTCGAAGATGAAGTAGTGTTACTTGGAGTTGCAGAACTGAAGTTCATTTTATAGTTTCCTGGACAAACGAGTAGCGGAGATCAGAAAATAAGACAGTTTTCGAAAAGGAAGCGTTTTAAAATTATTGTTAAGAGATACAGGGACAAAGTCTAAATATGGAAATTATTTAGAATTTCGGAATGATTAAGATTTCCTAAATTTTGTCTACTTACTATCTAGCCGGCAGTTTAGCATTTTTGCCTCAGAAAGGAAGTGGAAGCTTCAACGAAAAATTCAGCTTTCGATTTAAAATATATAGGTAACTGTAATGGCATGCCACTTATGGAAAATGTACTATTCAGATCTCTTCAAGATGGCTTAAAACGTCTATGATCGCTAAAAAGAATAGACCAATGTTTTTATGTGTAATATGATGTTGGGTTTGAATTTCTTTTGACATGAACATCACATACACTTATTAACGAATGGCCCTTCATAACATGAGGTTTAGTCAGTGGCGTAGCCATGGGAGGGTTCCAGGGGTTCCGGAGCCCCCCTTCGGGATATCGCAAGAGCTATCAGTTCAAGAGAAAATACGTGATACGCCAGGAAAATTACCTGGTACGCGGGATTTTGAGCTTCCCTTCTTTAATAGAAATACTGGTTACAATTGACACGTTCAAAGTGAATCTTAACAATTGGAACCCCCCTATCAAAAACTCCTGGCTACGGCCCTGTTAGTATTGGAAGAAACTCTGCATGGTTCCACATTTGCATATAGCAAGCGTTACAACTTCTCAGTTGTACACACGCACTGTTGAATTAGACAACTTTGAGGTCTCTTACAACTGACAAACATGTTATGCTAGCCGTATTGAGGGATACTTACCTCCTGATGCCTGTTTCCGTAGTAATAAATTTCATAGAATGAAAAATGATAATATACGAATGACCAATAAACCTCTGTCAATCCATCGACATCTTTCAACATCAGTTGATAACTTGTCGACTAATTTTCTTTACTGTGTGCATGGGAAAAGCGGTAGGGTTAGGGTTAGGGTTAGGGTTAGGAAAGGACGAAAAAGCAAACATGGGAATGACCTGATGAACAGAAGTCATTTGCCTGTTTAACAGTTTAGAGAAAGGAAATCGAAGCTTCAACGACCTTCGTACATATGAATAGGCACAAATAATGAAATAGTTCACCGTTATAAACCACTATGAACGCCGACTTCTAGAATCATTGCGTTAGACAACTGCCCCAGGGAAAGTAGTTCTCTAGGGTTAGGGTAATAGGGATGTTAAATGTATATGGGTCCAAAGAAAGAAGTCGGCAAGAACGGTCTTCAAAATCAAATTCCGTATTTTGCATATCAGATGGACAGTCAGTGTTTGATGGTATAACCTATTAATAAGAGTTATCTATAAACTAGTGAGAGTTATCATTAAAACTAAGAAATATTGATTTCTTCCTCAGCTTCTGTACGTTTCTTTATATTTGAAATTTCTAAGTTTTCCTGAGTCAGCCATGAAGTTGGTCGCGAAAACTGAAACAATTGCCGGTATTGCAGCTAAGTATTTAACAAATACCACTACACATGTATCTGCGTTATGGGCAACCTTTGCAGATTATGAAATATAAATAAATAGCAGACCTTCCAACTCTCATGGCTTCACCGTGAGACTCACGGTTTCAGGTGTCATCTCACGGTCTCACGGTTTATCCTCTAAATCTCACGGTTTTCCAAATCGAACGAGTCCTTAATCAAATACAGCCCAAAATGAAACTTGTATGTTACTTTATGCATTTTCTTGGTACTTGTAACAGTTTTCTCATCGAATTCCGTCTTTGAATGTGTTTCGCTTGAAGTGGCCATTTTTCACGGGGAATCATTGGACCTCGTTCTGATGCTCAATCAGAGTGCGAAGTGCCCTGCGAAGGAAGCTTTTTCCAGCGGCCTAAAGCGCAGATGATAGTATGGTTAGTCTTGTATTTTGTTAATTTTGGAACATTTTTAAAAATCTCACGGTTTGGGACTAAATCTCAAGATTTCTCGGGGAAATTTTGGAGACCTCACGCTTTGGGGGTTTCAGTGTTTGGAAGGTTTGTCATAGTGAGCACGAGATACAATTTCAGTCCGCAGTATCAGGATGGTTAGTTCCGGTGCATATATGGCAAGACCAATTACAATACTCAACTTAGCCTACGAGTAGTCCCCAGTTTTCCTCATTAGATCGTCGAGTGAGCGATAAAAGAAAACCCAGTTTTCGCGCGCCAACTCGACACGTCATCTTTTTCTTTTACCGCTCGCGATCGCTCGACGATCTAATGAGGAAAAATAGGGACTACTTCGAGTACTCGTAGTCTATACTCAACTGATAAATTTGAGTAATTTTATCTGACCAGCAAGATGTTGTTGTTGTGCGGCTTTCTAAATGTCTTCCCTTATTAAAAAAGAGCACCGACACTCAAATAATAAATGGAACAGTTTTACCCACAAAGTCATAGTTTATTGCACTGGGTTAATTATTTTTCCCTGACAAGCAATCAAAATACAGGGATGTTTATACGAAAACCCACAATAACACACTATCTAATGATCAAGCTACAAGACAACAACTGACAAAATAAACGTAACATGCTCAATCTAACTGCAGATGGCATTAACAATAATATCTAAGCATAGTTTAGAAAAGAAAGCCAAAGGTTCCCTGAGCTGGCAGCCCGCCAAAATCTACAGTGAATAGAGTGATATTTATTGCCATCAGCATGAGATTTAGAATGTTGAGTCAAAGCCCGTGTAATTTTTTTTTTCAAAATTACAAATTCTAAACTTTTTCGATTCCCGCCTTATTAGACCCAGAGATAAATGCGATATCGGTGAGTAACTCACTCAAGGTTAAAGGATGAGTCATTACCACTAGCGCGTCATAATCTCTTCTCATTTTGTGATTGGTCAGAACATATAATGTTATTATTGACGCTTTGTTAAACGATTTGCTTTTTTATTTATGTACTGAACTGAATAAAAGATATTGATCTTGGTATCCACCTGTTATCTCTGTTGTCACCTGCGACAAAACATCATTGGAACAATGTGTTTCCTCGGCTCATTCATGTTCGCCAGAACACGTGGTTCAAAGCTCATTCATCAAAGCGAAACAGACTCAAAATTTGAATACCGTAAGCACTCCGCTAACACCGAGCTTACTAAAGTGAAAGTTTAATTTTGTAATCACTTTATCTCGCAATTAATTCTGGGGTTAGTTCTTGGACTGAAAATATATCAGTTGAATTAGAAATCAGCGACGGCAAGCTTTGGAAGTATATAGTCATCTTGCTGTTTTTGTAAGCAAGTGGCATATGACCCGGACTCCACTCAGCGACACAACAGAAGAATTTTGAACACTAGAAAGGTAAGGCTATATAGAAAGAAGTTACAGTCACTTTTAGCTTTAGAACGAATGACTTGTAATGTAAACATTAGTAATTGTTGGCTGCGTGTTGTCGAAAGCAGATACTACAATATAGAAGTAGTGTTACTATTAGTAATCAACTAGTAGTATTAGTTGGACGTGCGGGACTTTGACGTGGTATTTGTACCAGCAAAACTACATAAACCAATCGATTTACAACAGTGTACTGTGGGATAGAGCGGTAGCGTGAACAAAACTGAAATCCTGATACTTTTTTTCTACCAAAAATACGTTTAAAAAGCAACTTGTTTCCTTTACATCCTTAAACATTACTCAAGTGTGAAATTCATAGAAATATTCAACTAAAATTGTAAAGCACTATTTGCCCCAGAGCGAATTGAATTTGATCAAGAACTTGAATCACTTCAGTGTCTTCAGTCGCAATATCATTTGACCCCAAAAGACTTATAAAAAGCGCGCGAATTTCCCTGACTAATATTTCATAACCATTTATCAAACTTCATAGTCACAGGTTTTAGTGGAGTTGACTGGCTTTTAATATATATACTCAAATAATTGCGTGAGAGGACGTGACCTGTCAGAAATAACCATTAGATGTCCTATTGTTCATCCTTTGTCGCTGTGCTCGTTACTCCCAGTTTCGAACTGCAATAACATTTCGCTTTTGCTTCGGGAGTACAAAATCAAAGAAAACAAGCTATTATAATCTCTAAACATGTCACCATAAAACACGCAAAAATAACCTGAAGAAATAACTGTTCTTCTGCGTTTGAAAGTGATCCTTCTAGTATTAGAACAAATATAAACACAGGACGCGTGTTTTCATCTTTGTTCAAGACGAAACAAAGACAACAACAGTAAACAGGAACTTTTTCTAGCGTCTGGTCAGGAAGGAAATATTTGTTATAAAAAATACAGTAGAACTGAGCGCTAAGACCTTCCGGTTGTCAAAAGTATACAAAACTTGTCATAGTTAATTAACAATTCGTCGAAAGAAATATAAGTATTGAATACAGTCAGAGTAGCGGCTTCGAAAGGGAAGCAAAAGAATTGTAAGAGGGGCAAAATAGGCGGGAAAAAAAGAGCGTGCATTATTTTTTGTTTCTTTTTGTGTGTCCCCCAATTCCATCTTCTCCGCCTTCCATACACAGGCTGCCGAAATGTCATTCATTGTGTACAAACTGGATGATTGTAATTTTGTATTCTCTCAAAAACATTATAATTATTGTAATCTTTTGATCTAACCATCTAACCGTGTCTTGACCTGTCTGATGGAGAAGAATGGTAAACCCAAGTTTTATGGCCCCAATGCAGATTCTAGTTTATTCCAATGCAACGAAAATCTATTATTACAGATCGAAAGTTCGAAAGTTCGAAGCATAAGAAGATAGACGAATCCCTTCAATTAGGTTTTGGACAAAATAGTTTTTAATTAAGTTCCAATCTTGGCGTTTAATTATTTCAGTTCCATTTTCTTGACGGTGAGGATAAAAGGTGATATAATTATAAACGTTTTGAAACTTGACAATCCATTAGTTTTTTCATGACATTGCCATGTTTGTTCAAAACAGTTTCAAACGGTACGATTAAATAACTTAGAATAACGTCATAAAAATTATGTAACTTTGTATTTACCGAAAACTTATAGCTTTGACAATATCGTAAATTATCATGCCCAGCTAGCATGCAAGCAGACCTGTCTGTCTGTCTGTCTGTCTGTCTGTCTGTCTGTCTGTCTGAAACAACTAACAACTACAAGAACAAAACAAATGTTCTTTTTACTCGTAAAGAACGAACTGAGCAAACATCAAAACACAGGTTAAAGACAGTGTAATAGCTAGCAGCACATGTAAATTAATTAGGCATGGCACGTCAGCCTTCGTTTTCCTGGCTCGTTTTACATCGGTGCAACCGGGGAAATGGGGTACTTGCAGGTTCCAGTCCTCGCTCAATTCCCAGAGATTTAAATGACAAAGGGCATGGCGGTCATGTACTGATCTGGACACAAACATAGCCGCTAGAGAAAACCAGCAATTCAATCAAAGCTTGAAGGGACGATTTGAACTGTCATCTCGAGCGCTAGCCCTTTGTCAGAGAAAAAGTGTTCAAGCGTGAAAACCCACTGTCAAAACCTTCCTTTTGAGGGCATACATTTCCCCGGTTTTAAAACTGATTAAAGTTGTTTTTCACTATGCTGTGAAACAGATCTATCTTTTGTTCCTGCCTAGTCATTAATTTTTTCATTTAGTGGGGTTGGGCTGGCGGTGGAACAAGACTAAAACTAAGAGGGCAAAGTAGACATATACCAAACCCATGCTGCTAAATGGTCCTAAATCAACTATTTTTTAAAAAACCTTTTACACAATTCAGTTCTTGAACTCACATACCAAGCATCGGTTGCCTTCCAAAAAACCAACGTTTCAGTACCTATGATTGGACATTAAACATAGGGGTACCTAGCAACCCTTGGAATATCACTGATATACCCGTCGCCGAAGCGTTTCCCTGTACCTAGTCCCCCCCCCCCTACCTCCCCCATCGGGATTTCCGGCACATACTTTCGTGGATTTCAGGTGCCCCATGGAAACGCTCCGTTTTTTGTTTTATATTTATAAAATTTGCCTTAATTCTTGAACTATTTAGATGTTCGTATGGTGATCGAGTACTGCCACTCGATATTTTAAGTTGTTTTTAAAAGAAAACAAACAAAATCTTCACGGGAATCTAGTGATCTTGAACAGATAAGAACATTTGAACCATCTAGCTACCTGTTTTGGAATATCTGCCTATTATTAAATTCCTGCTCATTTTAGAAACGAAATTATACATACCAAATCTATAGGAAAGTGAATGGCCATACATTATGGTATGTGAACCCTTATCGACTATAGGTAGAATAGATATATATATATATGAATCAATTCATTCCCCGAGCAAGTCCATTACAAGTCCATAGCCGGCAAACCTTTTTTTTTTAATTTTTAAAATTATATTTGTTAGTGAACCTTTGCTGTGGTCAAATGTCCCCACGGACAGTGGATTCTCCGAGGGTCAAATACGTAGCTTTAGTATATACTTAAGGACGCACAGTCACTACAGAAATAAATGAAGTTCTTATGACTTATAACAAAACAAAACAAAACAAGAACTTTAATGTTGTAAACAGAGAAAGCCTTTCACTTATATGTATATCCAATCATTTGTTCACTAATGAAAACACTTCTCAGAAACGTGTCAAAAATCAACTATACATTTCTATAATTCACAGTTTCTAATAATAGCCACTACTAACAGTGTCGTGTGTTAAAAGGATTTCTCTTAGCCTGGTCTGGAGCCAAAAAGCTAATGCACTTGTCAAGAATGTGTCAAGGAAAATGTATTCTTCATACAACCTGGCGTCAGTCTATGGATGCTTATTTGCACGAGTGAATTCCATTTCAAAGCGAAGGAAAGCTGATGAGTGAAGTGTTGCTTTTTTTAATTATCGCCAAAACGCTGACTGAACTTATAAACGCCGGAATAAATATACTTCCTTTTAAAATATAAAACCCAATTTAATCATGGACGGGACCAATCTCCTTCCCACAGTCCGCGTTCTTTTTGGCCTGGAGCGAGGAACGAAGGGCTCTGGAATAGAGCACGAGCCAGTCCACGATCTGAGGGCCCCGCTAGCGGCGGGTTGCGCATGCGCCGGCTCGTGCTTTATCCCAGAGCCCTTCGTTCCTCGCCGCAGGCCTAAAATAACATGGGCTCTGGGAATGAGATTGGGGCGGGACAGAAAGGATAAAGTTACAGACATGCGCAGATCAGAACCGCCTCGTTTCCAATTGTGAGTCATGTCGCAGGTCAAACTGAATTTAACACTTGCTACTAACGTGTCGGTTTGGAATGGGACGTTTGTGGCAATGCAACAACATTTTTTCACTTTCAGCTGGTTAGGACAGGAAAAAAAGAAATCTAGAACTTGTCCTTTCATACCGGAAAGTTCGCCTTTGAACGGTACACTAGCTGTACCTAACTTTTTCACCCAGCAATTATATATGCGCTTTTCCCGTCATTACAGTGTGCCTCTGCGTTTCCTTTCCAGGCATTCGTCGACCTTTCAGTGAAACACAAAAACCGGCGAAGTCCGGGTCAAACTACCATGCGGCAAGTCGGTTCTCGTGTCGTAATGATAACATATTCTTACTCTTTATGAGATCCCTATACGGGCTTGCATCAACTGGTCCGGAAGCATGATTGTTTCAAGCATTCTTGAAAAACGAAGGAGTTTCTAATTAAAACTGTTTCAAAATAGGTTGCCTGGCGAAACCTAGTAATTATTATGCGTACCTTGGTTAGCCATTGGTATCACTGCACGGACTTCTTGAATTAATACTGTGTTCATTTTCGCGCTGCGTCACGAAAATCCGCTCTATTTAATCAGCTTTCTATTTCTCATTACCACATGCACAATGTTTGAAGTGCGCGCGAAACGACTCATTTCACTGCCATATATGGCAAACCAAGTCAATCAATAAAGCTGTTTGTTTTGATTTTTTTTCTATGATTTTTTGGTCAATATCGATTAGTGATTAAATTAGCTGACCCAAGAAGAAAAGCACCATATCTGGTAAGTATAATAAGAAACGGCTAATACATGTACTCGAACACCCCGAGTCTAATCCTCGCCAATAGGCAATAGCAATATGCCAATAAATTTACTGATAGCACCAGATATAGAAAGCAAACATATGAATTTGGGGAAATAATTTTTTTTTCCGGCAATGCAGAGGTATCAGGGAATACTGTAACTGAGTTTTTGAGTATCTTGCAGTAATTGTCCATCTTTTCTTTTGATAAAAATAAGTCGAAGGCGTGCAGTGCTGTTCGGTTAATAACGAAAGACATGAGCCCGTAAGCAATCGCAGACTCACATGGCACACATTTATACTTATCATAAATATTCAGTTAACATTGCCACAGCTCAAGGTAATTTATGGTTTTGCGAAGAAAGAAACAATACACACTCATCAAAAGTCAATTCAGTAACAACTACTTTATCTATATAAAATCTGATCTAAAGTATTCTGTCACCAACTGTACGATCAAGTAGGATTATTCAATTTATGCATTAGTTAGATTTTTATTTTCGCCACACCACACCATTCATATTTTCCTTTCCCCTTTGGCCAGCTCTTACAAACTCAGTGTAAATAATTATTAAATGCTGTGATTGTTTTATTTTATCCTCACTTAAACTGTCAAACGAGTTAAATTTTGCCAGAAAAATAAGTTAACGAAATTGAACCAAGTGATAAAAGTGAGACATCAATTGATGTAGAACTAGAAGTAGACAAACACTGATAAACACTACATTCGTCGCCGGGAAGGGTTACCAAAACCGTATTTCTTAATAAGGTAAGACAATAAGCTTTCCATTGTCTTAACTAAGAAAAACTATATACGTTTTTATACACTGAACTGTGTTCGAACATCCGAACAAAATCCCAGTCGAATGGTTCCGCAACTTGAATTTGCGTGCACACTAATGACGTATTCAGCACAAGAGCTGAACCGCGACGATCCTCATGCTGTTTCGTTATTTTTGTTTGGTAAACTTGAAATTTATTTACAATAAAGACTTAAGGAGTAATATTTTGGAGTGCCTTGTATACCAACGTGAACAATAGCCAATCGAAGAAATTCGTTTTCTCTTCCTTACTTGTCATCAGAGAAAAGGGTTCGCGTATTGGGACAGTATTTGGTAAAAGCTGACGTTTTAAGATTTAATGGCTTCTCCGTGGGAGCCTTTTCATAAGGGTTTTTATTTATTCTATTACTGTGAATAGTGATCAAGTTCAATGGTCCCATAAACCTGGCTTTCAAACTGAATGAATTTACCATCTTCTTGCAAAAGCTCTGAAGTTCCAGCGAACTTTCCCTTTCGAATCAGTTCGTATTATACATTTGAATATTTTATTATGATAGAGCTAATAAAATACACAAAATAATATAAAGACCTTAGTATTGATTAAAATATTAAAATTTCTGTGTGGGCTGTTTACCATTTATAAACAGGAATTCTTTATTCGAACTAAAAACGAACCAACCAGATACGAAAACAATATAATCATCGAGCTGGTGATTTAATTTTAGAATTTTCTCATTAGACAACTTGAAACTTAGAGCAAGTGTATAATATACTCCAGTCCTGATTTCCTGATTCGAGAACAAGAAATTAAAAGCATAGAAGAGAACACCGAGGCAAGAGAAGCCAAAAAGTACCACCTTTAACAGAAATCCAATTATCAAACCAAGGTAAGGTGGTAATTTATCAATATCCTACCGAGACGAATATCTCTTATTTGTATGAATAGTTTTCCTTTTAAATGATTTTATTTTAGGAAGAAAACCAATTTAGCTACTTACAGTACATTATATGGTTTTATATAGACACAGGAAAGTGGTTTACAAGAGAGCTCGAGGCCTTTGTTTGTTGAATACGAAGCGTAATAAGTGTTCGGACAACTGATAAACTAAAATGCAATTTTAAATCAAGACAATTTTCTGCTTCTTCTTCTCGACTTCGAATCGTAAATACCAACTCTTCGCTCAGAGTGACAACTGACTCTAACTAACCACTGCCGACATTCTGGACTGAACAAGAAATTAATTCATCATCAATCAATCGCGGGATTCCAGCAAGTGGAAAGTTAAGGTAATTTGTGCAAGTATAATCAGGCTGCTTTGACGATTGTTTTATTCTTTATGTATAGCAATCGAAAAACATATGAAGGACAACTGCTGATTAAGAAGTGCAGTGCACTACGGCGTATCTCAGTACCGATTTCCCGGCGGAACCACGCAAACCGTCGGATTTATTTAGATTTTCCGTTTTTTAACAGCTAGCACTGACACTAGTTTTAATGTGATAATTCTAATCCTGACCTTGCAATTGGCTTGATAAATAGGAATAGCAGTTTTGTTGCGTTTTTCAGTGTCATGATTGAATACTATACTACTCCAGATAGCGCAAGCACTTAAACCGGCGTACGCACGCACACACACACACCGACGCACGCACGCACGCACGCACGCACGCACGCACACACACACACACACACACACACAC
>JANVCJ010079621.1:0-11433 GCA_026413505.1 Epizoanthus ramosus | reverse complement strand
TCTCTCTCTCTCTCTCTCTCTCTCTCTCTCTCTCTCTCTCTCTCTCTCTCTCTCTCTCTCTCTCTCTCTCTCACACATACACGCACTTGCTCCATTCCACAAGTGTTGCAGAATGTCTAATGTTGGACTGGGTAGTTGTCAATAGTAACTGAAAATAACTCTGTGATTTTGGGTTTTGCTAAAGTCCAATCACGCAGAAATAGAAGCACTGCAACAACGCTTCTAGTGCAGTAGCAAACGGGGTCTATATATATACATAAAGAAATACTGAAGACCTCTTTGAGCCGCTTTTTCGTATTAAGTACGTTCAAGAAGCTTCGCCCGGCCAGACTGTATCTTAAGTTCATGTTGTTTATTCTTCTAACAGCGTTAATAAGGAGACCCTGTGATAGTGATGTAATGTAACAAAACACCGAGTCAGTCCTGTCCACTTTTTTGTTTTGTTGCTTATGTTTAATGAACATAGAAAGCTTGGCAGACTTTGTCAGTGCTGGTTTTGTATCGATCAACTAGGTTTAACATAATAGCTCGGCTCCTCAAGTGACATATTGTGACTTTGGGCAATGTTTCGAGCAGCGTACAAAGGCTTCAGTTTTTCCTAGCACCGCTCCTCTCTCCTGCATGTACGCAATGCTATTGTATACGCCCATGATTACAGGCCTTTGTAATATTAGTTTTGAATACCACACGTGAATCTGTGGCTAAACTGATGAGTTTGATTGTTAGCCCTGCGAGCTGACTGCACCCTGTCGAGTCACTGTTCTTCGCAAGCGGTTTGCTTTGATCTTTCAGTGTTTGCAGTGGATGCAAAATATCCAAATCTACAAAGTAAGACAGTTCATTTAGAACTGCCCAAGCAAAAATTGCAGTTTGGACTTGGAAATACAATTATTTCTTTTCTGAAAGACGCCAATGCTCTGTTATATACACGGTCTTTCATTTCTTATGAGCCGACACGCCAAGATGCACAGGCGAAACAAATCTTTAATTTTTTTTTTTTTTAGTTTTGCTTTAGAACTAATAAAAAGGAAGCATTTTGAACTTTTATTTCTTTTTCCTGTAAGTTTCTGTCACCCGTTAAAATGTTGTATTTAACAAACGAATTTAAGGTTTGTGTGCTCAGATTTGGTTGGCGTCATACGAAATCAAAAATTTTGTCAAGCTTATGGTGTGGAAAGAACTGGTTCTATTCTGGTGTCGTTATTATATAATACTTGTCGGTACTATTGGCAGGGCTTGATTAAGGCTAAGGTTTCTTGAGCTAGTGTTTTGTTCAAGTTATTGAGCTAGTTATTTTAGTATCGCCCTGCGGCACTGAAGAATGCAGAGATTTCTATATGCCGTAAGCACTGTCCATAGAATTAGCTCTCACAAAGACAATCTCTGGTACAGTAGCTGCACATTGTAAACATCAACATCGCTTGGAGTTAATAGTTTATTTTTATGAAAAGGCAAAGTTACTTGCCTAAAGACACACTATGAAACTCGACTTTAGGAAATGTGAAATAAACGTCTTCAAATAATTAAAATTATATCCTTTCTAAACTGAAATATTTATTCTTCGACAGTACACGGAAAAATTAACATATCCGGAGAAATTTGTAAAAATTGGCTAGGTCCAGTAATGCTTTAATTCCAAATTATTATATTAGGAGAGTCGACTAACGGTAATAAATATATAACCGACATAAACCTATAGTATGTGAAGCTCATCCAACGCGCAGAATTCATCTGTTTTTCCTTGTTTTAGTAAGCTGTGAGTTGTAGTGACATCATTCGACTGAGAACAGCGGCAACGAAGCGAGACATGTTACTCTTTGAAATATTTGTAGAGCTTCCATTGACTCTTCTTTTGAGTTTCATGCTTCAAATGTTTAAATTTTAAAGTTTAACATTTTAAGATTTCTTTATTTTAGATTTGAAGATTTTAGATTCCATTTGTTTACAGCTATTTCAGCCAGTCAAGATTAGTTAAGTTAGAAATGATGCATAAAACTTTAGTTATGTTCAGTAGGCCGGCTAAGTTAGTTAGGGAGCTGTGCTTTTTTATTGTCGTGCAGTTGTTAAAACCTGTTTGTGTGTGAAATCCATCATTTGACAGTGTACCGTGTGGAAGTACACTCAGTGAGGCTTAATCTAGTACACGGATGAAATGGATAAATATGCCTGATGTCAATCCATTACTGAGTCATTCTGTACTAAATCTGAACTTTCAAGAATTCTCGGAAGTCACATCTCTGAGAGCCGTATAATATAGAGATGCTCTACAAAAATTTATCTGAGCTTACATTTTGTACCGATCGGAGAATGGCTATTGTTGTGTCAAAAGAACAACTATATATGCACACAACTGCTGAGCTTTTACTAAACTTTTCATGGCGAAACAGACGTTTTGTTTTTGAATTAATATCTGTTGTTTCTTAATAAAATCTGTTGCTTGAAGATCGAAGATATGCTATATTAGTATATAGATACAGGCCTCTCAGGCGGACACAGACTGCATTTGTTTGATTCGTGTAAGAGTAGAAATGGCTAATCGGTTCACCTTTCCAGAAAACAGCACAACTGTCTCATACTGCACAGAAGCAGAGACATTAGTAAACGTTATTCAATATAAACGATATAGAGAAAACTAGCAGTTTATACTACTAATCTTCATTTTAATTCTCTTTGATCTTTGCTCGCAGATTTTCGAGTGGTATTTCATCTTATCTAAACAAACGCAAATCAAAATAGAACTACACGCGGAGTTCCATAATTCGTTATTTATTTTGTCTCGACTTTAACTTTGTCCCTTGTTTCCGGCCCCCACTGAAATCCGATCAAGGGCTTTGTAGTTAGTTTTCATTTGTCTTTCACTGTATTAGTCTTTGAGTTTGTTCAGATCATTTGATATGCATCATTGTAACCCGCTGAAACTGGTTTTATCTTCGAAACTTGAGATCACCGTCGACCGCCAACGTCAAATTTCCATTTCATGTTGCTGATTTTTTTCCAATACGAAAATAGTTGTTCTTTTTGAAAAAAAAACTTAAACAGAATTAAAATTGGACTCATTGAACTAATTTTTGTAGCGAGATTTCAAGTTTGTTAGTAAAAACAGCTAACAACAAATTCGTGTTTTCTTTAATCCTTAATTTTTCATTACTGTCAGCCAAATGAAAATACGACAGCGGCACTGTTCGTCTTGTGAAAACTTCATTATACTGTGTATATATCCTGTTAAAGTTTATTAAAGTTTTGGCATGTTATCTCTGTAAATTTCCGCCCCGTGGACAAGTGATAACGTTTTATATTTACGGGATAATAAAACTCGCTGAGTGCTAAATAAACTACACGAACCTACCAAAAGAGCCGTTAAATTATCATTTAGGAAGCAATTAATAGCAACTAAATAATGTGCAGTATGCAAAGTAAATGAAATCTCCCAAAACGACGCGATAAAGACTGCGAGTTGGGCTTCTAATTAAGTTTCTGCGTATTTTTGTTGTTTGCAGGCTCTATAACACAGCTTCCGATGTAATTTGCTATCAAAACGTTATTTCAATTGCACCTTCATCAAGCGGTATGCGTTTTTCCGCTCAATTCAATAGCTAATATTTTTGTGTTTTGAGAAAGAAAAAAAAATATTTCAGCTCAGCTCTCCTACGCGTCTGAACAAATTAAAATTTCCCTGCATTGCCTAACATGGGTTTTGAAATTGAGAGAGTGCTCTTGATCGAGTCAAGATTATATGCTTTCATTTCAATCTGTCCCCGACTTTGATTGCGTTTTATTAAAAGGAGTATTGAATTCGGATCTTGCCTGTCAAAAAAGGCACCTGTTCGGGCAGCCGAGATGTAAGGACCATAGTAATTACCATCATTACACACGCCTTATATCACTAATGAACGCTAATGAAGGCCAATTGCATTGCATTTCTTGTGGGCTTTTCACAGTCTACTAAACCAAAACAAAATCATACATTTACTATTACTCGCCCGAACCCTAATCACGACTAAGTTGTTTTTCCATCGATTTAAGTTATGTTATGAGTTTTGCCAAATTACGAATTCAATAAGCTAAAATTGTTTTCCCCTCGGCAGATGTTTGGAATAGGAATACAGAGTGACGTGATTAAGGAAACAACAGAAGAGAATGAAATGTACTTTTTAAAATGTCACTGTAGGTAAGATCTATGCGGCGAGATCGTTTTTAAAATTTACTCAAGAAATTATTTGCCACAAATATTGAAGATTAAAGATCTGACAAAGGAGGGAAGAAAGACAAACCTGTATGCGATCTTCAGGAAGATCTATCTTGAGGGATAAGTTTTCTCTGGCATACACATCGGGATAATGACTCTCCTTGAAGGCTTTCTCCAGTTCCTCTAATTGATAATTGGTGAAGATGGTCCTGTGTCTTCGTTTCTTTGCTTTGGGCTTGCTTGCGCAGTTCTTTTCTCCAGCTAGCGAAATATCCTTTTCAACTTTTCTGTCATCGTTTGCATCTAAAAAAATGTTCAGGTTCTTAATATACTATCATTTGCGGGCATATAGTATAAATTTGCCCATTGCATTTATGATTCAATTTTAGCCGTTTATCACCAGAGTTTCTACAGATATAGCACAGAGTATACGGTTGGAGTATTTTTTTTCCTTTTGAAACGAAGTTTCGAATCAGGCGCGAATTTAGTGTAACTTTATTAGGCCTTCGTTTGAAATACATGGTCGGTTGAAATACACCGAGTCTATGTACGTTTTTCCTTCAGTTCCGTACCCTGACATTACCAGCTGTCAAACCACAAGCCAACCATTCATCTGTCCTTCTTTTTTCCCGTTAATCGTGCTCTTATTCGCACTGAAAACACTGCAGTTTGGACTCTTGTATTATCAGTATAATGATTTCCTATAGTCTGGTTTTAAGTCACTGCAGCAAGTAATTTTACTCATGAATCGGCTATCTGAAACCTGGGACGTGGCTTGAAATGGTCACTGATTCGTGTTTAATTAGGGAATTATAGTCCATTACGCGATCATATGATGTGTAATCACAAATGCCGTGGTCTGGCAGAAAGCTGAGAGTGCTCTAAAACTTCGAAGCTATCTCTTACTACGGGGAAACTCGATCTAAAGCTAAGCGTGATGTGCACGCGCCACGCTAGTTCACACTTACCGTGTATATGCGGCAGTTTTGAAGGAGGATCTAATGACCGGGAGGCTGATATCTGCGGTACAAACGAGAAAACTTTGCGATCGTCTTGATAAGAATGTGATGGGCAGGTTGATTTCGCTGGTTTAGACTCGTTAAGGCCCAGAATATCGTGGATAGCGAAAGAGTGGACAGGCGAAGAACGCTTCAATGGAGGCAGACCATCTGGCTTGGATATGGCAAAACAAAACATATCTCGGTTGGATCGTCAGAAATGCAGTATGCCAACTGTGTGTGACTGGTGCAGTTGTTTTGCAGTGATAGACCGTTAACCACACTCTCGCACCTAGTTGTACACTGTGTCCATGCCAAGACTTTGTGGATGGCCGTAATGTTTTCGTAATCACTTTTATCTATATTTCTCTAATAATTAGCTATTGTCTTCAACATAGAAATAATGTGAAGGAAATTGAACAATCAATCATCAGCCGTCAATCAAAACTGGAGATCATAAAAGTGTCACTGCACGTACTTATTAGCAATATTATCCATGAGTCGGCTCCACTGCTAGGCGCAAGGATAAAAGAGACGACATGGCAGCCAACTAAAGCTGAC
This sequence comes from Epizoanthus ramosus, assembly GCA_026413505.1. Taxonomy (NCBI): domain Eukaryota; kingdom Metazoa; phylum Cnidaria; class Anthozoa; order Zoantharia; family Epizoanthidae; genus Epizoanthus; species Epizoanthus ramosus. Next base: position 5,688 of record JANVCJ010079621.1, on the reverse strand, counting down.
ATGCCTTCTCTTTGAGGCGCAAATTAGTTCAGCGTGTTTCCCAAGTGGCCTGGGCAGAAAATACTTGTCCCTTGTCAATTAGGGGAATTTCCAGAAAATCGCACCAGCAAACTTTCATTTTCAGTTAATTAATTGCAATCCCTTGGGAATATGCTCATTAGAAGAACGGGTAAACATACATGGTACATCATCTCTAACATAAAACACAGAAGTTACTTGCTTTATACAGACAAAATATCGAGACCTTCAGACTAAAATTACTGCGAGTAATCCGTTACTTGTTGATCTCATTGTGGGATTCGGAAAAGTGATTTTCTTAGCCTTCGCTACCGGCGACGTATTTTAAGATAAAGATCTGGTACATTAGCGTTGCTTTTCACAGGTTGTATTGCTATAAATCTGCGATGATTAAATTCGTTCAAGTTTCAATAAGGTCTCTTGATTAATTTTCAAAAAACCGAACATTTTATCTCTAACTGCAATAACTGTAATCCGAGTGGCATTCCAGTTTTAATGAACTGCGCTCCTATCGCATTCAATGAACCTTGAGTAAGAAGCGTACGTCAAGTAAGGACGGAAGGAAACCCGTCGAGTACTCGAAAAGAACCCATCAAATGTCAGAAAATACCCATCAACTGTCAGCGAGTGAGGGAGAAAGCGTAACGTGTAAATTGCACAGGAGGAGAAATCTGCTGACATATCACAAATTGTCAAATTAAAAGGCGCTATCAGACGGTGCCTATTTCATCTCTCCTGTAGAGACTAGAGAGAATTAAAAAGATTTATTTAGCGTTGGCCAAGATGTAACTGGAGAAGTTTAAGAATTAATTAAAAATCTTCCGAATTCTAAAGGCTTCTAGAAAAAAAAGTCCTGCTCTGCGATAATATATTTTCGCGCATATATTATCTCGCGCATTTTTCGAAGAGTATGTTAGTATGCCTGCTCGCTATTTTGTTTCTGAATAAAATCTGGGCGTTTACCTCGCTGGGAGATAGTGAAGACCTGCGGCTAGGTTTCCTGATCACCCAGCGGTAGGCACTGCACGGTGTAATTAGGTTCTACTACAGTGAGACTGAAGTATTTCTAAACTTAGTAAAAATCGAGACCTGAGTCAACAGTCTAACCCCTTGGCCCAGTTGTTCGACGGTAGGTTCACTTTCACCCAGGGTTAAGCCAAATTTTAAATTTGATTTCTTCATCTCGGAATACGTAATCTGTTGGTGTTGACTATAACACGTTTTACTGAAATATTCCTCGGAAACCCAGTTATGTAAACTCGATATAACAGCCTATTTCATTCTGCAAGGCAGTAAATCCAATCACTTTTAACCCTCGGTAAATGTTAACCCACTTTCGAGCAACGGGGCCTTTGTGTTTCAGTATTTCGATTTTATTTCACTCTAATTGAAAAACACACACACGTACACACATATTTGTGTTGTAGTTGTGCTGTGTTGTGCGTGTACTACGTATATTTCTGTACTTAACAAGAAACGCGCACATTTTCCAGTTCTTGTTCAGTTGCGAATTCTCAGGTCACCGTCATGCGAAATGAGACACTCACAGAGGGACAGACAGACAGACAGACAGACACTTGCAGACCGAGGGTGTTGTGTTGTTAAAGGTATAAACAAAACATACCGTTATATGATGCCCGCTTACATATGAAAGGTAATGAACATGTAATAGTTAACAAAACACTGTGTGGTTAGCTCGTACCCTACCACCCTGCCCTTGACCCACTTCACTTTGCTTTCCAAACGTGATACTGCTAAGCAAATCTGCCACAATGTAATTTATGAACATTTGAGTGATCAACACCGATATTTTTCCAACAACACCTTGAACACGAACACACGAAAATACTAAAAATCGCATTTTTTAGGCGCTGCACGTATAACGTAGCTACATATCAAGTATACTCAACTAATATTAATAAAATTTTAGGGTTGTCGAATTTGTTATTTCGTGTCCTGACTTAAGAATATTTTGGTGAGTGTTGCGAAAACTATACCACTTGGTGATGACAATAAATCTTGATTGAAAAGAGAAGAAAAATGAATTGATCTTAATTAATTGGAGCTCGCCATTTAATTGTTATTAAATTTAGAAATAAAATCTGAACTATAGCACGATTAGACTCGTATAGTATTCTCGTTTATTTATTCAATCGCCTGAAAAGGTCGCAATAAACTCCACTGCGGTCGGATACTGAAGCAAAGTTTTATAACACAGCTTTCTGGCCTTGCAATACTATGCCTGTAAAATTGTATACTCTAAACAACTTAACAGTTGACTAAAGTGGATTTTTTTTCCGTCTAGAACTTTAATTATGCTGAGTAACACTGTTATTCTCCTGTTAGTGCCCCCATATATTCCGTAACTAATTATAAAGACGAAACATTTGCTACTAATTAAAACAATATCTATTCGTTCGCAACCCAAGCTAGTTTTCTTGTATGTTCCAATATCTTGCAAAACTAATGTGTCTCGGTTGTACTGTAGACCAAATCATACACTATCTTAGATAAGTCTTAAAATACACGTTTTTGTGAATACTGCGCCAATTTCGTGGTTTGTTCCTTGTGAGCGAGTGCAGCTCGAGAGATAGCTCCCCAGGGCACGCACAACCCCTAAACCTGTCTCGTTTCCGCTATGGAGATTAGTTAGCTTAGACGCTTAAAGAGGTTTTAACAAGTCATTCACTGATGAAGGAGTAATGAAAAATTAATTACAATGTTGAAATGATGGGTTATTGTACGTTTTCAAGACCTTACCTCAATTGATAGAGTTCGTTTCAGTGTTGAAGTTCTTGTCATCAGTGTCTTTTCAAATGTCAAGTCTCAATCGCAGCTTACTTCCAGAAACTTTATGAAATTTCTGGAACATATCAGATTTGCAGGATAATTCCACAATTAAATTTTCGTACTTTCTATGTAAAAATAAATTATTAAAAATTAGAGTAATAAACTCGGGGACTGCGATAGTTATTAGTTATTGCATGCAAACACATCACGGATGACGGAGTTTCCTTCGGTCTCCTCTCTTACCCACCTCTTACCTTGCTGGAGCTAGGGACGATATTGATATTTGACAGGTAATTCTCCTTGGGGAAAAACTAAAATAGTGGTTTAACCTCCTGGTTTTGTGTGTAATTTTCTTATTTTCTGGTCTAAAGTTTAGATTAAAGGAGCCCATCAATTTAAGCCGAGTGTTTTTTCGGAAGTGATTATCTATAAATTGCAAAGTGAAACTTTATGATTGCACTGCAGACAGGTTATGCATTGCATGCAGAGATATTTCAAGGCACTTTTCGCCGGTCACAGAAGCAAACGACAGGACTTATGAAATGCCTTTCACGCCATTTGCACGCATTTTCGGTGTAATCAGTTACTAATTTGTGGTTTATTCAGCTACATATGGTTCATTAGTTGTCCTAGTTTATGTAGTTCTAATTTATATATTTATTTACGGTTCTCCAGCAACTTTAAGTTGCTCTAAGCGCCACAACTGATAGCTCCTCATTAAAAATGTAACTGAAGCTACCGTTAGTAAGCGGTAAGTTCTCATCCGATCTGCTACTGCGCTGCCCGTGCTGTGAGTGAGCGTCACATGCCCAATATATACGTACCCAGCAAAAACAATTTTGAAACGTAAATCGCAAGATTAGCTTTTGAGCCCCCAAATGGGCTCGCGTTATGACCAATTGCCGCGGTCTCATATCCCGTGTTCTTACTGACACGGATTTAGAGATATTTTATCACTTGCTGTTAAAATTTGCCTGTTGTTTCTTACTGATGTACCGTATCATGTATGTTTGGGTGTATGTATTCCGCTATTTTTTTTTCAAGGAAAGTAAGTGTAAATTGACAACATTTTTCGTTCCTTCAGGATTTTTAAATTGGCTGGAATTAGTTATTTTAATGCTCTATAAATTTCACAAAAAAGGTAATTGAGGTTTACTGGAGAAAAAAATATTCTTCTCTAGTAGTTTATGCAAAAAGATAAAAATAAACATTAATTCGTCGATATAATTATCTCCCTGCAACTTTGAATTTATCATTACTAAAGCTGGCTTGTATTAATATGAAGTTTATCTAATTTCAACAACTTCATTTCCTGGAATCTCATAATTTCTGGATATTAGTTTCAACATCGAACTTAATTAGAAATATAAAATACCAGTACAACTCATGCGCTATGGCGAAACACAATCTGTGCTGTTTTCTGCGTCGGTTTAGATTTACGAGTTAAGGAGCAGCGGTTTTAGTTTGCTCTTCTTCCAAAGCCAAGTTTAATGGACGCAAATTGAACGACTGAGGGAAAATTAGTGTTGTTTTCCTACGAAAGGGTAGATATTGTCTCCTAACAAAGGCTTTAGACAATGTGAGAGTACGCAGATGTTTTATGGCAAAGAATATTCTGTTGTAGAAAGTCGAAAAAAGAATGGAGAAAGTCAAAATAGACCGAGTTTATTGTGATCTTATTTTAATCTATACAACGGGATAAGGCCGAGATAACAATCTGCGCTTTATGTTGTGTTACTAGATATCTTCTTTATTACATGGAAATACGATTTAAAGTAATGGCTTGGACAAGAAATTTAACATTAAATGAAGTTAGTTTATTCGAAATAGGATAAATTTGTAAAAGCAAAAGTAGCTAATGTTAACATCCCATATTCAAGACTGTAAATACATTTTTTTTCATCAAATTTTAAAAGTGTCGTTCATGCTTTCCGTTTAGTCAATTTGGAAGGGATCTAATAACTAAAATTTGCATATTCACAGAAAAGCGGCGTGCCTTTAAACTGTAAATGACTTGCAAATCCTCACTAATATCCGTTTAATATTCCCTTGTTCTTACGAACTGACGATCACAATCTCTCCAGACTTCATTACTCGTCAATTCTAATGGGTCTTTTCCGTTTAATAAACCATAAACGTTTAATTAACGCGCGTAAATTAACTGAACTACGGGCCTGGTAATTTCACCAGTAGTTTGGCACTAGTTGGGAAAGATAAGTCTTACAGACAGGTGAAATGAGAGCAGATGTAAAAAAGGTTTAATAAAATGATAATACTGGAGTCCTTGAGAAAGATTGAAGTTTTAAATGTACTGATATAATCAGCTTGCACCCAGAAGCACTTGCGCACCCTGATGACATTGAAGCACGTCGTGAGCAACAGTTCTGTTAGTTACTCTCAGAGCGCGGTTCCTTTAGGCAAAGCATTCGCCCTTTGGGCCACGCTGCCAACTATAAAGCCAAGATATAGCCGGGAGTACTGTGCTCAGTGCTAAGTTACATTTTGAATAAAAGCAATCTGAAGTCTACACTACGATCGAGTAGTCGTTCCTTTTCCTCCGTAATTGACCATAATAAAAAAGATGACGGCTGTACATTTAACCACAATCCCTTGCGAACATAACACATCGAATAGGCACATAGAAGCCATATATTTTTGCGAAATTCGTCCCTGTACTAAAAACATTGTGAACGCTAGTTTTGAAGTTCTTAGGACCTTTCAACGCAATTTTTTGAGTGTTTTTTGGGTTTTCGTGCGCCAAGAATTATGGGTAAATGTACCAGTCGCCATCTTTTTTCGGGCGTGTTTGATTGACCGTATTCCGGAATAAGAATACACGGAATAAAAACTTTGATCTGTTGAACTGATCAGTATTCCTTT
>JANVCJ010079620.1:0-19822 GCA_026413505.1 Epizoanthus ramosus | reverse complement strand
AAACATTTGTGGGCAATTGTCCGTTGGTTGTTTTTTCTCATTTATTTGTGTCCATGATTTGGTTTCCTCACACTACCTTTCACTTGTCTGTTACTTGGTGTACCCCCCCCCCCCCCCACCTACCATCCAGCTAACAAAAGTTGAAAGAAGTCAGTACAGTACACATTCAATTACCTTAAATTCTTGTTTAAGCTTCTTTTCTATCCAGTCAGTTACATGGGTTAGCTTGACCTGACGCTCGCCAAGTTTTGGGCAAGCTGACACAAATAGTAAAGGATTTCCTCGAAAGCCAAACCTTGGGGATAAGAGAGATATTAAGTCAGACTGATGGGTTGAGTAACATCCTTCAAGGGTGGATACAGACTTTTGAAATGGGTGCTCACCAAGTGCTAAAACCAGATACAACCAACACTGCTATTTGATGATAACGAATGTGAGAATATAATTCCAACCCTTTTTGGATGTAAGCAAACTGTTGCTTTCTTACATTTCAAATTCCAAATATTACTAAAAATATGAAACAGTATTGTGCCTACAGTACTAGTGAAGTACCGTGGTGCTGTGCAGCACTACTTTACGTAGTCTTGTACCATTCTGTATTTTGTGACTTTGTATCATTGCATACTTTCTCGGAATTTGAAAATATTTAAATTGGAAAAACCTTGTTTGTAGGCTGCACCCCAAGTCTAGAAAGAAGCCATCACAGTGATTTGGTGTTTGTTTTGCTCATGCTCTTCAAGTTTATTTTAAATTGAAGCACTTTGAATGACAATCTGTTTTTAGAAAATCAAAGTGCCAGGATAGTTTGATTTACTACTTTTAAAACATTTTCAAAAATTATATAGCAAACACTAATCTCATAAAATAATATGTGTTAATTAGTATCATTTATGAATATTAATTAGGTCTGCTCTTGGGTTTCAGTCAGGGGAGAACACTGTGAATCTGGGGAGTAACTAGTGCTGGAGAGACTAAACATGAAGTCACTTAAAGAGAGTGCACTCAATCCCTGAACAACCATGTTCTTGGAATACATCAAAGTACTTGTCTCATGATAAAAGGCAAAGACCAGGCCAGGCTGAGACATCCTGAGATTTATTTATAGATGTTGTTCCTATGTCTGGCTTTACAGCAAAACACAATCTCGACCAAACCTGGATGTCAGTGTATTACATGTACTTTAACTACACAGATATCAGACTGACGAAAGTCAATTGTAACTGTACTTCACATTTCACACTCCAATATCTGAGTATGAATGAACTTACTTCATGATCAGCCTGTATCAAAACCGTACACATATTTTTCAAACTCTGTTACATGAAAGCTCTCGAATGAACATACTAGGGTTAGGCTCACTGATTAACATCAAATAAATCACTGCTAGATGCACTTACCGCACTTACCCAGTGCTTCTTTCATCTGAATCATCATAATTATTATTATTATTACTAGCAATCACTAACAGTGAGGGAAATGCTGCCAACACATGTTGATGCTAGAAAATATACTTACCATAAAGTGAATTATTCTCTATAGAAATAGCTTTTCATGAGATTGTATACATGTATAGAAATAAAAATTACAGCCAACGACAATTTGAATTCCAACATTTATTCTTTAAAATAAATTTTAATGCAATGATCAAAATAACATATGTCAGTATAGTGCTGTTTGCTAGTAATGTATATTTTTGCACCTAGTCAGGGGTAAGGACTTATTTGTTTATCTGATCTCACTTTTAATATGAATATTGATGATTCACAGTTCAACAGGAAATAGCAAAAAATACCTACCACAGTCTGTTGGTTGGAGGAGGTGGAATGTTAAGTGCTATGGTTCCCTTGACGGTCTGCACCTCTACTGACAATGTGATTGGCAGGTTGGAAAATCGCTCTGCCGCCCTCTTTACAATCCCTGTTTCTGCAGCTCTCTTAACCCATTTTGACTTTGCAAGTCGTTCAATGACGCCAAATATCTTCTTCTTAGCACCAGTATGTGCTGACTTTTTCCCCGGTACAGTTTTCTTTGTTGCTTCCATTACTGTTGAAAATGCTGGTTGCTTCTCACCTATTTCAGCTGAATTCTGTTTCAAAAGTCTTGGACTGTCACCTTGTCCAGCTTCTGTTTCAGATGATGACTGCCTTGAAACCAAACCTTCTGATTTTCCATTAATGTTGGTCTGTTCTCCATAGTCCACTGCATTAACAGTAGCAGTCTGACTGGGTATCAGCTGTTCCTCTATTACACTATTTTCTCTGCCATAAGGGGAAGCACTTTCTGAAAGTTCAGACACAAATTGTCTGATTCCTAAACTTGAAGTAGTATCTGCAGTATCCTCAAAGTCTGAATCTGGTGACTCAAATTCAGAATCACTACTTGAAGAAGTTTCTGATCCCGAAGCCGAGCACTCGGCAGCATTTGTCACTTCTTCCATCATCTCATACTTCTTAGCAAGTTCTGCCATGTCCAGATCTGCAGACACTTCACTGTCTTGGCCAAGGCTAATAAAATACGCAAGATATCCTTCAACGTTTAAATGACCCTCCAGAGAAAAAACAAGACCACCACTATATGTGACGTCGAGATCAACCCACGTACCACGCTCATCAACAACCGGGGGAGATGCTTGATCAATTATTGGCAAACTATGCCCAAGACTCAAGTCAGCAATTTTGATGTCTCGGATGAAAGATGGCTTCTTAAGTTTACTTAGTTTGTTCTGAAACCGCAACTTGATTTTGTCAGACCAGTACTTGTCTTGCCACACGTCCCAAAAAGCTCGGCCAAACATCACATTTACCCAGGCAATTTGAGACTGGGCCTCCGCTGTGCCAGGAGTTGGAAGAAGACTTGCCATATAATGAGGATAGCTGCATGAAGGATTTGCTGTGGGGTCTAATTCGGATCCATTAATCTTCTTTTGCACAAGCACATTTCGTAAAGCATTGTACCACTCTTCTTTCTCCCGCCCAGTACGAACAAAAAGATACAAAATACCGTCATCATCAAATGAGTTCAAACTCTTTAGCCTAGAAATTACTGAATTTCCAAAGTCTTCATCATCAGAATCATCGTTACTCTCTACATGTGCCTGACCTGGTGCTGAGAGAACAACACGGATGGGGAATTTTCTACTCCAAACTCTCTTAACTGGTATATGCACAGGGACTAGATGAACTTTGGCTCCTGTAAGGTCATATAGATCATGCTTAGTGTAAGTGATGTATGCATTTGCATCAACAGTTCGAGGGTCAATGCGTTTGCCATTGACATCAGGTCTTGGATGTGATAGTTTCAATTTCATATCTTTAAGAGTAGCATACACAGGAACTGCATCACTGAAGTCAAAATGATCAAGTTCATAATTCTTGGCTTTGTACATCCAACCCTGGGCAAGAGGTAGAGAGACGACAGTAAATTAATCAGTGTATTTATACTGAATTCTAAATTAATCTTTGTGTTACCAAATTGTTCTCCATGTACAGTGTAAATTAGTCTACAGTATAGTTTAAACAACTGGAACATGTTTCTTATCAAATGAACTGGGAGCAGTTAGCAAACTCTTCTGAGAAATTCACTTTAATTTTCAATTAGTTCTGAAGGCTTTTCATACTGTTTTCATCTCTTTAGAATTACAATGGCCTTTTAACACTTGCAGATCAGATTGCAGAACTAATATGGGAGTGAGGTGGGGGCAGGGCTAATACAAGATCTGTCCTACAAGAGAAGGGATAGTGCCAAAAACTATCCAAATGGCCAACTGTTCCAATTATCTGCAAAGTAGACTTTTGCAACTAACTCTATCAATGATCATGAGTCGGTTGTCTAACTAAAACATTCTTCTATATATAGAATGAACTACCTTGTTGCAAAATATTGGTACAGGTTACCCAAATTTCTTCAAGATTGGTTTTTCTTTATGTACTTTACAAATTATTTTATTTTGATTTAAATAGATTGTATACAATTCATAGGCTCCATCTATAGAGGGAGGGATGTGGGAGCTTAGCCCTCCCCCCCAACTTTTATTTGTTCCCATTTTAAAGACATACAGAGAGAGCTTGTAAACATTTGGTCTTTCCTAGTGTTTAACACCCTCCCTCCCCCCACACATTTACTTAGCCCCCACTTTGAAAGTAGCTCAACAGACCTTGGAATTAAAATAAAACATCAGCAGTCTGCTATAGGGCCTTAATTACTTTAAGTAGCTTTTTACTTTTCATTTATTTTGTTTTACTTTGACACAGACTTGCCAATCCATCTTGAATAGAGAAAAGGCTTTAGCATCTTGAAAACAAATTCAGATGCATCAAGTCATTTTGTACACAACTGTTTGCATAGTAATTAGGCAGGCTGTAATTCTGAAATCTACACAACTTTGTTTAATAGTTGTGATGCTCTTATCTTCATTTATATGGTCAACCTCAGGAACAAGGAGTCCAATCAGATTTTGTCCATTTATTTCCTGACTTATTCTTAGAAGGTAGGTGGAATCAATTAATATGATTAGAAGACACCCAGAAGGAAAACAACCTGCATTCACATAATAATGAATAATGCTGCAATACAAAGAATTACTTGGAAAATCGTTACTTTAAACGCATTTCAAACGTATTTTAAACTTATAAAATGTAATATTTAATGTAAAGCACTTGGTTCTTGAAACAGGACGCAATCACCACACATGGGATCATAGCTACAATAATTATCAACTATCAACTGATCATGAACACTCTGTTAACTGATCATGAGTTCATGATTTTTTTCCTACATCTGTTTACAAATTGGAACAAAACAATTCCAGAGCCTGCTCACAAATGCGTTCCTACACCACAAATCAAATTCTACATTAAGGGGAATATAGATAACAATGTAAACAGACTCTTCTCCCTAACCCTCTTTTTCCCTCGACTTTAAGAAAAATATCCTTCGTGGAAATCCGAACCCAACATAAATGTATGGCAGGTGGTACTTTAGGCAAAATGTGTGTGATATCTGAAAGTGATAATGACAACGCATACTAGTGCCAATAGCTAAATACTTTGAGCTGGCCAATACTCAAAATAAATTGATGTACAACAAGAAAAATGGTAAAGAATATATATCTCACATTGCCATTGCTGTTTACATTTCCAAACTATAAACATACGCCATGTGAAAAATGTCTCACCTTGAGTTCTTGAGGTCTCAACAGTAATCCAGGGTCAACTGACCTGTAGTCTGGTTGAGGAGTTCTTCGCAACATTTCACTGTATGCACTCAATTCCCTTTCGAATCTTTGTGCTGCAGAATCTTCCGGGCAGAAAACCCATAGAAAAGCACATCCGAATAAATACGCAAAAAGCGAACCCATCACGAGACCAGAAACAAACGGCGATGGAGTAGCAACGATAAACATGTAGCACAACAACACACAGAGGAAAAAGCCATCAAATGAGGGTGTTTTGTCCGGACACTGAGGGGGTGTCCTTGTGCTTGGAGCTTGAAAATTCTCCTTTTCAATTGGTTCTGACACAGCGTCAACAAATAAGTCGTTGTCATCTTCACTTTCTTCAAATTCAAAGTTATCTTCGCTTTCAATGTTCAAGAGACGACTTTCTCTTTCTGATGCCAGTAGAGAAGAAAGTGTTATGGCTGACACAGATGGTTTCTCGCGTTCCCCAGCGCTAGAAACTGTATTTGTTGATAAAGTTGAATCGCTATTCTCACGTTTCAGAAACCTTCGAAAAGGGGAAGGTGAGCGCTCACGATCCTTTGTCTCCGAGTCGGCGTCCAAGTGCGTTCTTGATGAATGTGATCCAACATCTGCTTGTTCATCCTGCTCAGTAGATAAAGTTGGTTCAGATTTTGAAAGTTCGGGTTTGTTCCCCGGCTGACCTTTGCTTCTTAGAAACCTCATTGGGAGCGCCGGGTACACGTCCGCGTTTTTAGATGGCCAAGTATTTTGATTTTCTACAGGCAAATTATCCGTTGAGCAGAAAACGGACAGCTCGTGCGCTGATTTACTCTGCGATAAATGACGAATGCGAGGGACTCTGTTTTGGTTAGTTTGTGTTGAACATGCAGTATCACTTTCTTCCGGTGAGCTCGAGTCGTCGCATTGCGTCACTGACAAGGCGGACACAGAATTCTCCACGCTACCATCACTTTCGTCTTCGTTTTCAGCTGAACTTTCAGTCTTGCGTACGATTTGAATCTCCTCATCCGAATCATCCAAGCTTCTACTGTTTGTTGGCTTGTAGCTTATGGAAATCGCAGAGAAAGGATTACGAAAACCCGTTTTCCCTGGGGAAGACGTGCTCCCAGTCTTGACAACTTGCTGTCGAGGCGGTGGTGGTCGAGGTGGTGCTTTTCTATCACTCATAGCTATCGATCGCCAATCCTGATAGCCATCTCTTCTCTAATAAAGCACCAGCCAACCATTGGTATTTTAAACTTATAAATTAAATTGCCATGGCCTCAATTATGACTTCCGCGAACCAAAACCAAATCCACTAATCCTCCAGCATGGCTGATGATCACACATGTTGATATCATTTCCTGCGCATACAATCCACTAAGCTCTGCGCATCGTTCCAGGATATCTTGTGCAGCCAATCACAATCGACTTTCAAGACAAGATTAACCAATCAAATTGTCCGACGTCACTCGCAAGTCCGCTGACACTTTCGAACATCTGATCGTTCCACGCGAATATTCGAGTTGTGATTTTTTTGTCGAGTTTTCTTTTTGTGTTTTATCTTCTTGTTAAATGCCTGATTATTGGAAGAAATGTACCGTGATTTTTTTTCGAAGGGCCTCTTTGGTACCTTTCTATTTCTCAACTTTTGTTGGCTAAGCCATTTGGAAGAGGTAAGCTAGAAGAATAATCACTTCTGTGGTTTCGCTTGAGAGCTTCATGATGTATACCCCGCATTTATTCTCAGTGCTTATTTATCATCTTCCTTATCTTTCATTCACCTTATTAGCCCAATACTTTAAGCGTACCAGAATCGTTTCTTTTTGTCTCGACTTTGGATGGAACTATGCATGCAGTTAGAAGAAACACGGGTGAAATCAAATGGTCGTTGAAAGAAGGTTGGTTTGCGCTATTGTTGTTATTTTGACTTCTCCGTTGTTTTGTTGTTGTTCACGTGGATTTGTAAGTTTCACTTTACGAGTTTGGTGTTAACTCGCCATAACGTAGTCTCTTTAACGTCAGTCAGCAGCTGTAATTGTACAAGCATTCGTATCACAGGGAATACATACAAAAAAATGCATATATTCATTGTTTCATTACCCACATGGAACAAACTTGTATTCAATTTGATTTCAACGGTGGACATGAAAATCGTTTGATTCTATATTAAATTTTGTTCTGATACAGATAGTAAATAGATTGATCATTAATTCCTTTTTTCGGGATTCACCTTGTTGAAAGAAAGAAAAGCCCATCAAAACTAAAATGGCGATTAACGGTTATCTCATCGAGAATTTGAGGGCGATTTTAATAGTAATGAGTGAGAAAAGAGACTTTGAGGGCTTGATAGCTTGCACCATCGTATTTTAAAACGTTAAGTGGGTACAATTTACTGGTGCTTTGTAATTTTGTGTTTCATAGTCAGTTCATATGTTCACAACTAAAAGTCATACATTTTCTCTTTGATATATGTATTCTGAAAAAGGAAACAATTTTACAATTTAGCATGTTGAAGAATAGACAACTGCAGAAAGAGAAAATATTACATACTTTTTTAATTATATACTTCCATCGATATTGCCAGTCAGCTAGTATCGAAACATTTCAGGTTTCTAATTGATCTGATCATAAAGCTGTTAGTGTTTTCCTATTTAAACTGGTAGACAGTAGTACTAAGTTTCTAAGCAATTTATATTTACAAACCCTGTAATTGATATTCAACACTAAAAATATATGCATATTTTTAAAAAATAGTAAATACATTGAATGATGCAATATGGAGGCGCTAATTTTTTTGATGGATATAAAGATTTTGGTAATTTTGTGGCGTCAGGGTATTATTGTGACATTATTATTTGAATTTCGTCTTTGAACACTAGAAGCTGCTGCCAGCTTTTGTTTATTTTTTATATAAATGTATACTCTAAATTGAACTGACCATTTTTGGATACTTAGAATTTTAAATTGTTTATACACCTGAGAAAATAGAGCTCGATCTCATCTTAAGAATAGTATTTTGTGTTTGTTCTGTTTGGTTTGGTTTCATATTTCTTAATGTATAGATATAGTTATCCGATTTTAAATGTGCTTTGTATCTAAAAAGCCAATTGATGTGCTTTCTGAAACCTTTGTCTTTCTACAAAGAGAGTTGGATACAAAGGTAGACACAACAAATATGTATGTATTTATTTATTTTTTTGTATTACTATTAGAACTTACTGTATGTAATTTATTTTAATTTTATAGACAGTGCATGTTTTAATTTCCCCTGGAAAAGTTTTTGTTCTGGAAATATTCAACTACAAACCGACATATTTAACACCACACACCATCTTTTCAAAAAAGCAGTCGGTGGCCAGTACCATAGTGTATTTTCTAAAAAGTCGTTTTTCTTTTATAAATTATAGACTTTAGTGAATACATGTGCTTCATTTGCATTTATGTTAACAATTTTGTAATACATTAATTAAAAGCTTTGTTTTCAGAAGTTCTGTTTTAAAAAGGCAAAAATAGTATTGTAATTTATTGCTGTTTTATAATAAATATTATTTATCAAGAATTAATATTAACTGAGCTCAGCATGCTGGAATGGAATGTTGACCAGAGTATTTGATCAAAAACAGAACAACTTAACTTGGGCAAATGCAGTCACAATTGATTCTAGCAAGAAATTATATGACTGAAGAAGTTTGATATATGCGAAAGTTCTAATGGTACAGATGATCATGTTCCCTCTGGAAATGTTTAGCTGTGAGTGCATATTAATTTACGATTGTGTTAGCATAGTTTCAAAATTTCATTTGAGTGATATCCATTTCATTGATTTATATAGACAGAATGTATTCATATTTCATTCGTGTAATGCTGACAAGTAACATATATTCAAATCAACACATTTGACATTATTGAGTAGACGCATGTAGTAGTGCAAGTTTTAATACAAACATTCCCAGTATTCTTTGAGGATAAGTAATGCACAATAACTTTGATATTTTGTTTCACAAATTAAACAAATCTATTCATGTAGAGTTAAGACTGACACAGTAAATCATGTGCAAGTTCTAGATCTGAATAAACAAACTGTGAGTAAGAAATTAGCAAAGGGTGGTGTACATGTCTGGTCAAGATTAGATACAAATTTATATAAAGAACTAATCAATGTTTTGTATGACCATGGTGTGGTATTAGATGCTCTGCTTCAGTCACTCTATTCTGTAAGACATATTTTACTTGCCTTGGTTTCATTGTTATTCTTTGAATTTGGTAGTTAGTGCAGTTTGTCTTTGTAGTAATAATTTATTTATTTCATTTAATCAAAGACAGTGTTCATCCAAGTGCTAGACAAAAGAAAGATAGTAAAATATATACCAGCAATGCTTTAATAGAACTACATATATATAGAACTACAAATAGAACTATGTATATATATTTGCTATAATGGTGAATCTTACTTGCTTTCTTCCGTGTTTGGACTCACAGTAAGGCAAACGAAAGTTGATGTTGAGTTTCTTGTCAGCCCTTCTCAGAAATTTGATGCGGGAAAGTTTTCAATATTCATTATAAATTTGGGGCGAACAACCGTTCGTGTGCATAATATGTTTAGAACTCTTGTGGTGTGAAGAGCCAGACGTTTGCACACATTTCGCTTTGGTGTGAAAAAAACAGACGTTACGATGGCAGGTAGGGGAATAGGAGAGAAGATGCATGCAAGAAATGAAAGACGACGAGTTAATAGATCACATGGAGGTATACGGAAGGTTTTACAGGTTTCTTGAAGCAACATATTAGTTAAAAATAATGAATAATGAAATGTTTTCATGCGGGGGCCGAATTCCATGCGGGCGCTGATGAGAAACTCAACATCAACTTTCATTGGCCTAAATGGGCAAGTCATGCATGGTATTGAATTTTGATATATATGGCTTTTTTAGAATCATAGTTTTCTTTCTTACTAGTAGTTCTAATTTTGGTCAGAAAGGGAATGTATTGCAGGAAAAATGTTACATTTTCCCTACACCATGCTTATGGTCTGTCATGTGCACTTTGAGTCATGTTCAAACTTCATTTGCCTATTTCTTAGTTTATTTTTTTGCAAAAAGAATAAATGAATGAATGAATGAATGGGGCTCTTGTTGTATATGTCTAAGGGTATGCTTTTGTACAAACACTTATCAGCCACACTAAATGGGCAGCTGGAAATTCCCTGCAACCTTCTTATGTGTACAATTCCTTGTTTTGTCTCACTCCTGAGAATCCGGCTTTCTACATTATTAGTGTACCTTCTTAGAAATTCCACTTCCTAACTTCCTGACAAATCTCCCTTTTCTGCATTGTTGGTAATCACTGTTCTTGGATTTAACAGAAATCCCTCTCCAAGCTAGTGCACCCTTCTTGGCTTCATTGACTTTTCCTTCCTACCTTCTTGAAAATTCAACTTCATAGCTTCTAAGCAATCCTCATTTTCTGCATTCATGACACCGACCTTCACACCCTAGGCAAACACCTTCCAGCTTTCTTTTAATAGCTAGGAATCCTCCCACCAGTTTTCTTGGGAATCCCCCTTCCAGCTTTCTTAATTAGGAATCTCCCTTTTAGCTTTGTTGGGAATTCACCCAATTAGTTTTCTTAGGCATTTTTCTTCCAGTTTGGGAATCCCCCTTTTAGCTTGATCTTAATCAGGAATCTCCCTTTTAGGTTTATTGAATGGGAATCCCCTTATCAGTTTTTGTAAGAATTCCCTTTCCCATTTTTAGAGTTCTTTTAAGGAATCCCCCTTCCAGCTAGCTGTCCTAGCTGGGAATCACACTTTGAATTATCATCAGAGTCCCTGTTCCAGTTCTTTTAGGAATCTCCCCTTTAGGTTTTTGGGAATCCCCCTTGTAGCTTTAAATTGTAAGTAGGAATCTCCCTTTTAGATTTATTGAGAAACCTATCAGTTTTCTTAGGAAGTCCCCTTCCAGTTTGCTTCTAAGGAATCACACTTTTAGCTATTATTATTAATAATATTCTGACCAGCCTTCCAGCATTCTCAAGAATCTCCACTGCAGCTGCCTTCAGATTCTTTATTTCCACATAAATTTTATGTATTCGTGCACCCTTTTAGCTTAATTACTTAATGGGAATTAAAGCAGATTATACTGACAGTAATCCTCTCTGTAGATAGCAGATAAAGTAACTAATAAAATAAAACTAACAAACAAACAATACCCATGTTTCCCCATAGACTTTCCACCCACCCTCCCCTTTTTCCCAGGTAACTTCCTCCCCATTTCCCCCTGGAACACAGGATTGAGACTCGTCATAATCATATGCTGGTAGCTTGTTACGTTCATATTAATATACTCTATGAAATGTAATCAGTGTTACGTTAAAATGTAATCATTTTTTGTGATTTTTGCAGACACTGTATTGAGAACCCCAGTTTACCTTAGACCAGGGTAAGTTTACAGTGGTAAACACTCATGTACATGTAATTTACCTATCACAGTAGCCAATACTTAGTGACTTAAACATTTTGTACATGATAAACTTAGTTATCTTCTTTCAGTGGTAGGTATTTATCGGATTTATCCGTGGAATAAAAGTGATATTTGACATGTGTTTAAATATCACATTTAATCACATGTGAAAAATAACAATTTTCCCTCTGTAGCACTCTCTAGTCATTTAAAAGTTGCAGCCACATTGTAACCCTAGTGCGGCAGTGCTCAGACATCAAACTTCCGATCATTTCCAGACATTTTCCAAAGATATCTGATGTATATGCTGGGGGGGGGGGAGGGGCTATAAAGTATTTTGATTCACTTTGGTTTGAATCTTGGGGCATACAAAAACTGTGGCTGGACAATCTTCACCCAGACTACATGTATGCAGTATATACATAAATTTCTGAAAACATTCTGGACCAGCAAGAATGTACATGACTGTATGATGCTCCGAACTAGTTTACTATATGAGCAGGTCAGCCTATAACTTGTAACACCCATTACAGCCATGTACATGTATCAATGTAGATGTCTCATCAACGGTCAGCAAATCCAGAAGTTAGACAAGGATGGGTAGGGAGCCTGCCTGCAATGTTACTTTAAATTATGACTTCTTCACTTCCCCAACTAAAATCTGTAAGATCTGTTTAATTTAGAAGTTAAGTGAATTCAGAAGTTGTTTCAAGCCAAAAGGCTGCAGTGATGTGAACAGTCTACATACATGTAACTTTAACTGGTGAATCCCACAATTATATCCATTGTATTAAATATTGTTATTAAATTATTACTACTACCATAATGTATTATTACTCGTATAAGCCTTGTGGTTTGCTATGGTCCCTCTCGTCATTTAAACTAAGCTTCTTTCATCCTTTATTATAATCTATTGGCAAAAAAATATTATTGCTATAATTATTATATTATTATTAGATATTTATGTTATGCCTCTGTCTATGTGTAGTATTTATGCAAACCCTTTCCAATAAGATTAAGTTCATTTAGTTCATTTGTCAACTGGGAAGCAACCACTCAGAATTAAACTTAGATCAGTTTAAGGGGGAGAGGGGGTGATGGTGGAAAGTATCTGTGGATCATCTACACATTGTCTAAATTTCCTTTGGATTCTATGACATAAATAAATAATTTCTCCATATTCGGAGTCAGTATTCCAATTCGAATATAACCAATTTCTTGGACTGGATATCATTAATAGATTGAATTATGAACCAAATTAAATGTAGCACTTGGATAATCGGTTCCAGATTCAGATCTCTAAGTAGTGCAGATTTAGGTTTTTAAAAGTAGAAATAATTTCAGATTGTATATATATATATATTTGGCTGAATAAAATTGAACTTGAATTAAATGATAAATGTGGTATACATTACTGTCATACCTTTAGGTACCAGTACCCACTGACACTGTCGAGCCAGAACAAATCTTCCAGAATATATTTAAAATATAAATTGTTTATATCAGGGGCCGCAGAGCTAGGGTGCCCAGGGGGCTTAAGCCCCACCAATAATTTTGCCATACAGAAGAAAAATAATTGTTTGCCTCAACAATTGACGCAAAATGGTTTAGCTAGCCCCCATCCCCCCCCCAATCGAAATACTCTCCACGGTCCCTGTATACATGTAAGTAAGTACCAATCTTCTAGCTCATACATGTATGAACTAATCCGGTTCACTGGGCCTACGGTTTAACATATATTAAATAATGTATATTATGTCTTTCGTCCTTTCATTTCTCCTAGCTACTAGAACTTGGAGCTCCAGGCATAAATTAAACAGGCTGAAGCATCCATAACTATAAAAATACAACATCAATCATTCTTATGTAAAGAGATCACAGAGCATTTATGATATTTAGAAATGTCTCTTTGACCTCTGAAAATGCATACAATGATACATGTAATGATGTATAGTTTAAATTTCTGCTGGCAAGTCTTTCCTTGCCAAATGATTGTATCAGGATTACAGATACACGATTGGGTGTTATTTCGCCAAATGAAGTAGAACCGGTATTATATTTTTAAATATTTGAAATTGTTTGGGTTTGCTACAAGGTGCAAATATTTGAGGTTCTAATAATTGCCGTCAGTTAAACAACAACTTTTAGAAATCGAACGAAGATCAAGGTGCATGTGCACATAAAATAAACATAACCTGCATGCACATGCACAGTCTTTAATCTAAAACTTGATACTATAGTTGCTGCATTCTTGAGGTCATTCTATTTACAGAATTTACTGACCATAACATAACTGATGTCTGAACAAGTTTCACCACTCAATTAAACATTTGTCACAACTAAGTGCAACGAACTGTAAAAACATTGCATTTTAAAAGTACTGCTGCAGTATATAGCACAACTTGACAACTGCAAATTGCCCTGGGCATTGCTACTTCTGCAACCTAAAGATCCTCTAACCAAAATGTGTTGGAGCTATAATATCGTTACAAGTACTTTAGAATGTTGGTAGCAAAGTTTTACGCATAATATATATTAGCAACGCCAATTTGACCGGTTCACTCTCTTCCTTCATCGATATTTATTATACTTATAGCGTGAAGCAAATTCAAAGATTAGATCCTATATTTGCAGGATGTTTTGTGTCTGTGCTTGACTGAGGATTCTTTAATACAAGGTTTTGTTACCATATCGATAAAAGTGCAGATATATTTCACTTTAAGAAATGTTTACAATGGACCCAGCTGGAATCAAAACTTCTGTATTCTGTCAACGAAGGCAAATTCGAGTATAAATTATTGCTCCTGACAAACAACAAGTGGAAGTCCGATTTCTGTAATAGAAATTTTGCAACTTCCTTTAACCAAACTCTATAAGCCTGAGAAACGATGGTTCATATATAAAATATGAATACTCTTTTTCTCCTTCAGGCCTTGGAGGGAAAACGACAAGATCATATATATTGTAAATTTCATTTCAAAGTTTACTGTTTACACAAGCTTGAAAACTTGTCGAAAATGAGATTCTGAACGACCAAACGCGCTTAAATTTTTGTACTTTTAGAATAGTTACCCAATTTTACTATAAAATTACCGTACATCACAATATCAATTGAGGAATCAAAATAGACACTTGCTTTCAAACAATAAATGAATAATCTTGTGCTAAGAATGCCTTTCAGTGACCAGCGTCCACAACAGGTCAATTTCGGATTCGTTCAAAACTTACCTAATAAAGCTCTACACACCAACTGTCTTGGTTCCATGATATCTTCTAATGAATACAATCGATATTCTTGCAAGTTAGAGTTTCCAATATCTTAAATATCAGCAAGCAACTCCAAGCATTAAAAAGCATCGTTGCCTCGCAATAGGCATCGCTTCGAATTTCATTTTGGAATCAAGCGACAAGACCAGACCAGTTCGTACTGGTTGAGAGAACAAAGACTTTGATCAGTTGTGGAATTTTTGATAGTAAAGCGAATATCACCGGAACTCCATACGTGTGTATTTACTTTTGATAAATGTCTTTATGATAAAGTATAAATTTGTATAAATTGTTGATAAATTGAAAAAAAATGTAATTGTAAGCGTTGTATGGGAAAAGCGGTTCCCGGATTCATTGTGATTCAAAACTATTTTCTCTTTTCAATCAATGGAATGAGAGCGTTATTACACAGAGGGGGAGGGACGTGCAAGAAAAGCAAAGTTTGGTCGTCAAACAACTTGTCAAGAAAAACACTGATGTGTAAATCTTATAGCATTCGCTGCCAATATCTTTCAATAAATGTCAACATTGTCTAATGATTTCAGAAGAAAGAGAATTTCAAGCAAAATCCGAAATTTTCAAGGTTTCTGATAACATACAGCATTTTCTTGAGCGGATGTATAGATATATCATGGTGATTTGTGGTTTAAGTTAGCGGTAAACACACCTATATCAGGCCCAGTGGCTATTTTCAAAACAGAATACCACAATTCGCAAAGGAAGAAGAATTTGTTTCAATTACGTAAAATACCGCGATGAGTCAACACTTTGGAATTGAAAGCTCTACACAATTTGTCCCGGAAATACACAAAGCTATCGGTCGGGAAGACACATAGATGACGTCATCCCACAATATAGTTTCCTCAGATGCAATATATTATGTGTAGCCGAACGGATTCTTGCATGCGAGACATTTGGTCATTTATATACTGACTTCTGGCTCGTAAAACAGACAATTTCAGTGATTCATAATCAGTCCAACAAACAAATAACATGCACGTTATGAAGTGAGTTGAATTATAGCCAGTCTGACTAGCCTCGAGTCGCTTCTTCCTTGTAGACTATGAATTATATATATGGACAATGACGTATTGGCGAATTTTATTTAGTACGGTTTTTATCTACGTACACTACTTATTTTAGCCTCACTTGAATCTTCGACGCCTCGGGATCTCTGCTAAATATTGGCCAGTACTGGTCAGTGCATGACTCAGACTGACTCTGTCCTTTTTCGCGGTATTTGCTAGCTGGAAAATATTGCTACGCCTACAGTTTTGAGCGACCTTAAAAGGCTTAAAGGGCAAGTCTCACCTTAAATGACATCGTGATTGCAATATTTTATCTGATTCAGCTAGGAAGGCGACAGCTACGACAACCGCTGCTGCAATTTAATTCTACTTTCTGGTCTTTTTATTTTTCCGTGTGTAAGTATACTGATATAGTGCGAATTTATATAGGAAGTGGAAACCCTAGTTTTCAAACCCAGATAATAATAACAACTGACAACAACAACTGACAACAACCACGTATTGACAACAACAACAACAACAACAACAACAACAACAACAACAACAACAACAACAACAGCAGCAGCAGCAGCCCCAACATTTATTAGACCTTGACTTTAGACAAGACTGACCTCGGTACAAAAGTAAATTAAAACAATAACAGAATAATTTCTATTTCCGACTTCCCGTTGTCTACGAAACCCAGAATTTGTGCTTTTTACGTTGTAGTTCAGAAGTGCTAGCTAAGAAAGAATTACAGCTTCTAATTTTAAATTCAAATTGTGCATCAGGCTCGAAAAGCCCGATGACTTTTGACATCGAGATTAATTGGTGAAGTACAAGTACGAACTACATTGATATAGAATATTTTATTGTTTCAATTAAGGAATATAATTTAAAAAAAGGAGTTGTTTCCTAAAATAACCTAATGGATAATTACAGATGAAGTGCTTCACACGATAAAGAACAATTGCCTCTGTAAATTCAATGTATCAAATAATTTTAGAACTTTGACAAAATAACTTGAAGTAATTGAAGTACATGTAATCAGTGATCAAAACTTGACTTATCATCCATGGATGCAAATTAGCTCGTAATAAAATAAAAAATTCTAAACCTATTTCTTTCTCTTATTTTCTTTTTATTTCATTGTATATATATTTAAAACGTGGTCGGGAAATAAAGTTGTTGTTGTTGTTGTTGTTGTTGTTGTTGATGTTACAAACTGACAGTAATGGTATTCCTTGGTTATCATCGTTTCACAAGGCAGCCGAAAACATTTGCTTGCCATCCATATTTTCCACCCGCAACATTAAATATGGCTTACAATGGGTAATGTGTACACAGTAGCAAATTATCATAACTAATTTAAAAAATTTAGATTTCGTATCATGCGCATCAGAGCTAAATGACCTTAAGAACGTTGGCCAACATTTTCAGGCTGAAATCACCAAAATATCTTGCGGACGTTCGGTCCTGTAGTGAGCTTGCAGTCATCCTCGGAGACCCATTCGCGCCTCGCTTTTACGCCAGCAAGACGATCTACCCCTGGCCCTCCGAGGATCGCTTGTAGGAGTGTCTCAATGGGGTGGTGGCATTTACGGTTAACGGTTAAGATTTGGCAGTTTTATGGCTAACGGCATTTTTTTAAAACTTATTTTACGTTTAACGGCTATTTTTTTTACATTTTTTTACGTTTTACAATGTACGGTTAAAATTCGTCAATTTTTACACCTAACGGTTAAATTCTAGGCCGTTTTACGACTTACGGTTAACCCCATTGGGACCCTCTTAGTGTATATACCGTACTACCAGCCTTGTAATCAGTTTGCGCAGGGTTCCGTTCTAGGAGTTTATAGTCTTTCAATATATATAAACGATATTTGCTTCAGAATTTACTACTCGTCAAACATACTTTGATTTATATTCAGTTGCTGACATTCCAAACATTTCGTGAATCTAAATGAAATACAGATATCGATAAAATAGACCGCATTGAAAAAGTTGTCATTTAAAGTGCAACTGAAGTCGTTAAATTTGTACATTTATGACTTAGAAAAATGTTTTATATAAAAATATGAACTATATAAAGTATAACCATTAAGTATATTTCGTAGTTAAAAAATATTTAATGCTTTTAAATTTAGTTGAAATCCCATAGCCGGCAGTGGGGCAATATTATTTGAATCATAATTAAAGATTGGCACGCTATAATAATGTTAGACATTCCGTGGCCGTAAAAGCAGAGTATAACGGTGAAGCTGATGTGTTCAGGACTTCGACTATCAGTATCAGATCAAAGGAAAGCAAAATCCCATAGGTCAGATGTCAATCATTCAATACATTACTGGCCACTACGTATTTGTAACATGATCCTCTGACATCTCACAACGATTAGAATCCACAACAAACACTCACTGCATTGCGAACCGAAGGCACAATCCCAATCGAAGGCATTAACCTTCCTTCAGTACTGAAATTAACGCTTCCATCTTAAAGATTCTAATATCTGACTGAACCACGATGAAATCCAAAACGTTCACCCTAAACGTTAATATACCAGGTAAGTGCTTTTACTCTAACCCAAAGATGTCCACTCTCCGTTTGTCGACCTATTTTTAAGTATGGTGTTATTATAAATAAATGTATTCGTACTGAATATTCAGTAAATTGCATCCTCAAGGAGGAAGTTATTGGTAGAAATGAAAGGAACAACGTTCACTCTATATTTTGATGGTTCCAATACTAGTAACATTTATGTGTCGCCCTCGGCATCGTAGAAATTTGAATAACGGCATGTAACTCGTGCTGTGAGCTGACAAATCATGTCATGTGAAACATTTGGATTCATCTCAACAAGTAATGACGGATTAATGTTACCAAAATGCAATATTCGGTATGTCACGGTGTAGGAGAAACCCTGACCTTACGCCAATTCGTTTTGTCAAATACATGGACGTTATTTTCAAGTTATAAACAACGATGTTCCTCAAGTAGTTTAAAATAGAAAATATTTCCGTGTTTTCCATCAAGTTATTGTAAACACGAATGCACGTTTGGGCCCGTTTGGGAGCTTAGAAAATCAAATACACGCTTATTTTTTATAAGAACCAGATATTTTGGCTCACTGTTCTTACTTTTTTGGGCATTTCAGCCTCAAATTGTTCTTTAAAGATTGTTCTTAAAGATTGTTGTAAAAGAGCAAGGTGATAAAGGGCATATTCTAAATGTTTCAGTTCTTTGTCTTTAATTTTGCCTACAATGGCCTATTCTAGAACGAGTTAGCTAGTTCAGTTTGAAATTTTGGCTCTTTTGGACCCTAATAAAGCGAATTTCCTCTAAAACCGGTTAACAAAATTGGACAAGAATGAGGCACTTTTTCTAGAAGGGGGCCGGAAATTTGTGGTTTGGGCCACACATGCATCTCTGCCTAAAACTAGGGTGAGTACCTCCTCCTCTCTCCCTCACCCCCTCACCACCACCCCGGGAGCTGCTACATTTATCTTGTGTTTGTGCAGTTTAAACATGAGTTTGTGTTTGAAGTTAATTTGCCGTTTGCGTCTGCAATAGTCGTACCTGCCTTTGTGTATGCTAGTGTCTGTGTTTGTGTGTCAGTACTTCCAGTGGGTCTATATCTGAAATCGTATTTCTGTTGGAGTTTACATTTGTACTTTTGCTTGCGTTTGCGTTCGTGCCCAGTTATGCATGTGCCAGCATCTGCTTTTTGCTTCTGCTTCTGTGTTTGTTGTGTCTGTGCCAGTGTCCGTGTCTGTGTCTGTGTCTGTGTCTGTGTCTGTGTCGGTGTCTGTGTCCGTGTCCGTGTCCGTGTCCGTGTCTGTGTCTGTGTCTGTGTCTGTGTCTGTGTCTGTGTCTGTGTCTGTGTCTGTGTCTGTGTCTGTGTCTGTGTC
>JANVCJ010079609.1:0-11435 GCA_026413505.1 Epizoanthus ramosus | reverse complement strand
ATTCTGCAGCAGAGAAGTTTGTTTTTCTGTTTCGTTTTGGAGATGGCTCCAGATTTTCCGCCATTGTTATTGAGCGCGCGCGCTAGCGGTAGTGAAATTTGACCTTGGCAACGGGATACCATTTCGCTGCTATGGTGGATAACTCGGCGGATAGCGATTTATCCATCGGATAGTTATCCGCATCGCTATTCACGCTTCGTGCAACCAATATTTATCCAGTGGATAGCGTTTTTATCCGCTGGATAGGCCTTAACCACTGGATAAAGTTATCCGCTCTTTGAACAACCGGACCCAGACGGACAAATCGTCTCAGGCGGAAGTTGTCTGATGTGAAAACGGGACGAACAAATTTTCAGACGAACAAATCGTCTAAATTTGTTCGTCCGTTTGGCCGTCTAGGAAGACGATTTTTTATAGTGATTTGTTCGTCCAGACGAACAAATTGACCAAAGTCCGACCTAAATTCATACTAGACGAATAAAGACGAACAAATTTACGATTTTGCAGGTCTGGGGAATGTAACTAGCAAAATAAGCGGTGGCTAATGGTAAATTCACATGCAAGTTTTCAAAATGGCGCATGCAAGTGGGAAGAGCAAGGGAAAGTCTCAAAGAAAGAAGAAATCCTGGTATGATGAAGAAATGACCGCCTTTGCACGCGCCCTTTCGTCTAATGAAAGCAGAAAGAAACCATGGGCACTTGTACTTGAAACAATGGCATTAAAAAAAGTTCAAACGAGAAAGTGTTCCAAAAGATTCGCAACAAGCTGCAACTCGAGCTCAAGGATGAAAGTTCAAGCAGACAAACGATCGACCAGCTAAAGCACAAATACAAATGGTTCAAACAGGAATGGAGGAGGATCAACGAAGATCCAGTTCTGCTTCGAATACTTCAGCTACTGATGCAAAGGAATCAGCGAAAGAGCAATGATGACAGCCCCCTTAAGAGTAAGAAACCTGCAATAAGCAATGGAAAACAAGAAACTGACATCAAATGCAACGGCAGATCCTCTAAGAAAAGGATACCTAAAACTCAAACAGCTGCTATATGGAAAATGGTGAAGAGCATGGAAGACCACACTTCCAAGCAAGAAAAAAAGAATGATTAGAGGGTGAATATCATGTTAGATGCAGAGAGAACAAGGGATGAACTCTTTTTGAATTTTCAAAGAGAGCAAGCACAAGCCAATCGTCAGTCAGCATGAATTGATGATGGCCCGACTGTTTCTATAATCTCGAATCAATCGGCCTTCCCCATCTGGCTTGTCCAGGGTTCCTGCACCTGACAACTCAGCAAATTTAAGACCTTTCTAAGACTATTCAAGGCCCAAGCTTGGAAAATTTAAGACTTAATCATTCTCAAAATCTTTTGTTGAAAATGAATGCATGAAATGTAAAATTAAATAATTAAAATTAAATTAAATCATTTGTTCATGTTCATACAATTTTCAGGTCAATCCAGCTCACATGACCTCATGTCAAATTCGATCATGGGCATTGCGGCATGCGGCAGCATGAATCCTGCAAACATGCCGCTTCTTCTCAGCAGCTAAATCAAGAGTTGTCAGTAGTAATGAGTCAAGTCAAGCCCCACCGGAACAACAGAATAGAAAAAGAGAGTTGTGATTCTTGGTGACTCCATGGTTAAGGGACCACCACCACCCGTATCGCGAGACGTCCGTGATAGAAAACAAGTTGTTTATATTGCTGGAGATTCAATGATACAGCATGTCCAGAGCTGGAGCCTATCGTCGGAAAACCGTCATGTCGCTGTGAAGTCTTTCTCTTGTGCTCGAGTCGAGGATATGGAAGATTACCTAAAGCCCCTCATACGTAAGGAACCGGATGAGTTAATACTACATGTGGGAACTAACAACATCCGTGATGACAATCACCGCTAAGTGGCCGAAGGTATCGTAAATCTACGTTTCCAAATTGAACAAGATTCGCCAAACACTAACATTTCAATTTTGTCCCTGTTATTACGATCAGACAGGCCACAACTGAATGATAATATTAAGGAAACAAACAAGATTTTGAGATCACTTTGTAACTCTAAAGGATGGCCTTTCATAGACCACCTTGTTATTGATTCATCATGCTTAAACCGCAAAGGATTACACCTTAATCATAAAGGAAGTCATCAGTTAATGAGAGACTTTAGGAATCATCTTAACTGATTTATTGATGTGAGTGGAAATCTTGAACCTTTAAATAATTCAATTTCAAATGTTAGGGGTTTCAAGATGGCTCTACTTAATATTGTTAGTTTACCTAAACATATTGATGAGATCCGAATATCTGAAGTATTTAAATCTTTTGATCTTCTTGCCTTTAACGAAACTAGACTCGATCCTTCCATTTCAGATGGACAGGCCGGTTAAGATTTGTGCATATGATCTGATTAGGAAAGATAGATCTAGGAGGGGTGGAGGTGTATGCATCTTTCTACGAAGTTCGATTAACTGCATCCCGGTTAGCTCAGTTGGTAGAGCATCGGTTGTACATTCGGGAGGTCGGTGGTTCGAGTCCCGGCTGGACCAACATTCAAGGTCTTAAAATAACTGAGGAGCAGGTGCTGCCTTTGCTCTAACATCTGCAAACGATTAGACCTTCACGTCTTCTAATTCTCGGATAAGGACGTTAAACCAGAGGCCCATTGTTCCCAATTAGCTCATACGAGCTAAACGATTTGACACTTTAAAAGTAAAGTTACTTTACTTACTTTAGTTTTTACTTATAAGTAGAACCCCCTGGTCTCTGAGTTTCATTGTGAGATAAGTAATTTAATATAATTTTCGTGGCTCACAGACAGCAACTCTACTCCTCTGAAGATGACCACTGCCTTATTGAGTGCTGGCGCAAAGGTGAATGCAGTGGACTGCAAGCAACGTACTGCTCTGCATTACGCTGTGAACACGACAACTGGGGGATATGAGACAATTACGGAGGTGGAAGACCTGTTGGTGAAACATGGAGCGGATTGTGCGGCTATGGATATCCGAGGAAGGATACCCTTACACTATGCATTTGTGAAAATGGGAAGGTAATGTAACAGGGAAATGAAAGTTTCTATTTGACGTTCTTCCTCTCTGTCTATTAAGAATGATTTTTCTCTTTTTGTATAACGTGTAAAATACGAACTTTTATTTCCAATTGTCAAATATGATACAATATACAAATGTCTTCGTGGAAGGTAGTATTTCTCATTGAAACAATATACAGTTTGTTACAAAATAAGATCTATTTTACAAGGATATTTCTTTCAATCCTATATCTAAGGGTTCACTCGGTCATGGAAAAATCATGGGAATTAAGGTATGCAGTTTGAAATTCCATTTTCCAGGCCTGAACTGTAGTGATGTGAAGAAAGCTGAGCGTAGGTCATGCAGAAGTCATGGTATTTTGGAAAATGACCTTAGGACTTGGAAAGTCAAAGAACATAGGAAAATGGTCATGTAAAACTTATGCATTTCAGATGTTCGTTCGCAAACTGATTCTTTCTGTTGAAAGGTTTAAATCATTTTCAAAAAAAGGAAGTTTGGAAGTTTTGCATAGTTGCACTCTCGTTCGGTTTTCAAGAGGGTTTTTGTTAACTTTTATTATTTTTGCACTATTTCAGGTCATTGAAGCCGACATAAGGTCATAGATAGTTGTGGAATTTCATTGCCATCGAGTAAATCTGCCACAGTTGATTTTTCTACTTTGGACCTTCGTTTTTTAAATTTGAGTTTCATGCACCCAGGCATGCATTGATGATTGTCACCAACGTATTTGTTGTGATTTCTTTCAGTTAGCATTTTCAGTTTGTCTTTATCTCTCTCGGTGAATAACATCCGCCTTTGATCAATAACTTTATTTTCTGCATTACTTCATTTGCCCTCTCATTCACTTAAACTTTTTACTTTCGTCCTTACTCATGCATCGTCCGACTTTTTCCTGATCCACATCCACATGCACTACATTTTCACCACGTTTCCATTCATCGTTCTGTTACTCATTTTTTCCTTCGTAGTGTACTGTTTTTCTTTTACTTTAACTGTTTGTCGTTCCTCTTTGTTCTGCGTTCTTCTTCACAATGTGTTGCAGTCTTGATCGGTCCCACCTCTGATGCAATTACCTCGGTTACTGACCCCAGTCTCAATAGTTTAAACTTGTTTTTAGACACACAGATTACAGTCTGGCTGACCCGATGTCTGTTGTGAGTCTGTTGTGTGATGCAATGGCCGAACAAGGTCTTGACATTGAAAAGCTTGTCAACACTCAGGATAAGTTTGGACAAACACCATTCCATCGGTCGGCGCTTCGAGGTGCAACAATCTGTGGATTAAATCTGATACAGGTATCGTCAAAACTTCTTTTGGTACATTTTTATATTGTTCATTTCGAATATGTAGTAAGTTGGTACCGTGTTGTTGGAAATGAATTAAGATATTGACAAGAATATACAAATGCAAATATAAATTAAACATTTTGTAGTAAGTGTTTGTCATTTCTTTTAGTAATAATAGTTTAGTGAACCGCCGTCCATACTAAGTTTTGCAAAACCCATAAACCACGACTCTAAATAGTCCAGTTTCGTATTCACAATTGCCGCTGATTACAATAACTACAGACTCGCTTGTACAGTGTTAGCCTCGACCGGGTGTTAAATATTCACAAATACCATCGAGAAGGAGTAGAAGTCGCACTGGCCAACAATAAACCAACAATAAACAGAATTGTAAATGGCTCGTATCGCCGTTGGCATTTTTGAATATTTCACGCCAAATCGAGGTTACCACTGTAAAATTGAGTCTAGTGATTGAAATCAGCGGCAATTGCGAATACGAAACTGGTCTATTAGTGATGACCATGCTCTCTTTCAGTGAATCTGGCTTTGTATACTTGTCTTTCTTTCCGTAGAAAGGAGCCAAGTTTGATATTAAGGACAATGATGGAAACACTCCTTATGGTCTTGCTATTCGCGAAAATCATGATGGGTATGTCTAGTTGCCAAATACACACTCTTTTAACTCGTAGATCGAATCCAGGAGTTATTGGAATGGGACATTTTTGTTAATCATTCACTTATGTGTAAACTCTATGTTACAAATGGGTTAACCGCAACACGTGACATTAGTCTTGCACTTGCATCGTAGAGTCTTGTACACATAACAACGTCTAATTGTGGAGTTGGGGCTGAGCTAAGACCAAACGTTCTTAATATTTTGGCAATTTCACCACAAAAAGTTCTTAGTTTTAAAAGGAAGCTGTACTGAATATAACAGACTAAAAAGATTTACTCAGTCGGTATCAAATATATTATTTTTTTTCGGCTAACAATATTGTTTCATTTTAGGATGTACTTTCTAATACTGTTCTGTTGGGAATAAAAGATAATATATAAAGCTAGAAAACACTATTTCAAGTAGTTTTAAACTTGCCAAATGTTCTTGAAATTTTGGTCTTTCTCAGCCTCATCGTTCTTACATAAAAGGTTCTCATAAAAACCTCTGTAACTCGATCTATGTTTTTTTAAGTTTGTTACTACATGAGTACGTCTTGTTTGTACGTAATTTGTATAGTATAGGGCATATTGTAAAGGGATATGGAACGTATAGCGGCAGCCTGCGGCGCTTTCAGTGCTTTCGGTTTGATCTCTTGCGCATTTGAACAATTATTCACATAGAAAGTGCGCAATATAAATGCAATATCATTATCGTTATCCTAAAGTGAAGAACCATTTGCGAAGAAAATGAAAGAACTTGTTGTACTCAATCATTCTGTGGAGTTTTTGGAGACCATAATCATCATACAAACAAGAACAGAGAAAAATGTTTTCCGTATTTTTGCATTTAATCACCTGCATCATAACGGAATCACAAAGCCTTCCGAAGCTCGTTTAGAACTTGGAAGTATATTGTATTCCAATCTCCACTGTATAATGCCATGAAGAGAATCTCAACTTGTGTAGTTGTTAACACAGTATTATCGTTTCTATCATTCTCCAGATGTGCAATGATGTTTAGCCAAATGAAAGCTCCACCGTCAACAGAAATCATCACACCGGTTACCAAGGAGCAGGTGGAACAATATGAGAAAGAGTAAGCACAGGAAAGATTTTGTCTTTACTCGTCTTCCTTGCCATGTATTGATGTTTACATAGGCCCGTTATAGTCAGGGAAGTCATGTCAAAACCTTAGCAAGAAAATCTTTGTTGTAGATTTCAAAAGTACAGACAAGACATCCAAAAACCTGATTTAAATACTGAACCGTGTGAAGGAAGAGAAAAACCTCTTATTCGTAAATAAATCATCATTTGAACTTGTTGTTCTTTATATGCGGAAAAAAAACATTTTGCCATTATTTTGTCTTTTATGATTTCTTATGAGATGGCTGCAACGCCAAACTTGCCCCGTGTCTTGAAACCAAAACTTCGGCACAATGTACAATCCAGAACTCCAAAAATCTATAACAAATATCTTCTGATTACGTTTCTCAAGTGATGTCTGTCGACCATAATAAGTCGTGATATTTCCCTTATTGATATCCAGAAGCAAGACAAATAGAATTTTTTGAATGAATTTTATTGTCACTGGATCTCGAAAGCACTCGAGAAACGTATATCACAGTAAGGTACGTGCTCTGGAGTTATGTCAGGAAAAAGCCTTTATAAACGTGTTCTAATTTTAACAGAACAAAACAAATGATAAAATGATTACATATATGTCAAAGTATATGAACACAATGAGCAAGCAATACTGGACGCACGATTTCGACAGCGAATTGCTTAAAGGAATCTAATGATCAGATCTGATAGTGTAAAACAGCAACCTCTCATTTTTAAATTTCATTTGATTTGTAGAGAATTTCGTACATCTCATAAACGTTTTAGGTATCCATCGCATAGCCTCTTTAGACATTGAGTTGAGTTGAGTTGAGATGAGTTGAGTAAAGTAGAGTTTTCGTGTGACTTATGACCAACTATTTGATCTCCATGTGCCTAACAGGAAAAAAACGAGCATCTGGAAGTATAAGGCCTCAGTCAATTTAGTGAAACCGACACCTGTCGTCAAGTCTGCCTTCCGAGCTGTAGTACAGAACAACTGGCAAGGGATTGCTTATCTGATGTTGGAAGTGGCAGGGCTGGATTTTGTAGAAGCAATTCAGGTAAATATTATATATATTATACGTGTTGAAGACATCGTCTTCGCGCAAATCGGGCAAAAAAGGATATTGTTAAAAGATTTAAATGTACAAAAATCTATAGATAAGTTTGGTGTTCTCAATTGCTATTAATTTCGCTAAAATTCTCGGCCCACTGTTGTAGCCCTATTTGTACGTAAAAAGAATTTCAGAGACAGACGATGTCTTCAACACGTGTAATATTGTCCAAGTCTTTTATTGCTTCCACAAAAGCAATATCTGAAACAATTCAGGCATATCTTAAAGAGTATATTTTGGGATTCTTCCGTAATCAGAATACGTAGAATTTATGGACAGGAAACAGTGGTGGTGTACTGATGGCTGCAACTGTACTGTTGATTATGCAATCAGCCACTGAGGTTGGTACAGTGGGAAATATTTCAGCTGGCTTACTCAGACGATCGGACAACAACAACAACAACAGCAACTTCCTTTTGCACCTTCTAATAATAATGAAAATTACATAAAAGAAAGATCGGAGTAGTCAACAATATCCTTCTTCTTTTGGCTGGAATAATGCCTTTGATTGTAACAGTAATACTTACGAATTGATTAGTACTGTGTTTATTCAGTCAGAGGTTGCTATAGAAGGAATAATTCGAGTTGTTTTACTTTGAAGAACAGAATGGTCAACAGTAGGGTTATTTTCTGTTGGAACAACATAACATCACCAATAGTATTTATGAGTTGAATGGATATCTGTGTATTCAGCCACAGAGGTTTGAATAAATAACTGTGCTAGACAATTTACCAGTAAGAGTAACATATTCAATTGCAGTGTTTTGTTACACTGATTATTCAGCTGCAGAGAGCGAAAATCTGAGTGAGATGATTTCAGACTGTTTATTCGAGAAAGAAAAACGAACATCACTCGTGTTCTTTAGTTGAACTGAGAATTGCCCCAAAGTACCTCGTGGTCTATCTATGCCATACATCCATGTCTTCTGCCATTTGCATTCCAAGTATTCATTTCTTGGATAGTCCCCAAGCGAATGCATAATACCACAAACTATATTTTAAAATGCATTAAAATGTATTTAGGTTTTGTACGTGCAACTGAGGTTGCTACGAATTCTATTGAATTTTTCTTGAACCTAAAAAAAGTCTAGTTTCTAGTTCTGTAAATTTCGTACTTGTCTGTTCTGGTACTGTCGTTAGCTGTATTCTATATAGATCTCTTCAGTTTATGCATAAGGACAGAATAAGTAAGTAAGTGTCCGCCTTTGCCCAGACTTAAAACCGCATTCTTTTTGTTCCTTGATGCAAACCTTAAATCTAACCTCTGCCTTAATCCAACCTCATGACTCATCGAATCATGACACAACGACTTGTTTGACTCGTATAACAGCATTGGTAGGCACCTATTTCGATTGTAACTTCTTCCTGCTTTATTTAATTTCCAGGCTGCCATGGAAGCTGAAAAGTTCGAACTTGTTTGGACGTTGTTGAGAAAACAACGCCATGATGCTAACTTACTGGCCTTAGATAAGAAGCAGCGTAACCTACTTCACCTGTTGGCCATCCATGCCAGGGGTTCCTACATCACGATGAAGGTACACGTTTTTTTTGTTATGGTAATAATTATTCACTTCGTCGCTTTTAGTGCAGAGTTTTACATTATCGGCCGTAAAAAAGCTAACAACACTGCCAATCAGAATTCCCTGACACGCTTTTGGAGTATAAACAGTGCTAAAACTGGTCATTTGACAACTGATACCCTAAACTGAAATTCGAGAAACTTGGGACGTCCTGAAGGTTGGCAAATGCTTCGGAAACACTGTTTCCATGCTCGCTTATCAAAACAAATTTTCATCAGGAACAAAACCATCGTTTAGAGAATTGTATAAGCTCTCCTTTGACTTATAGGGTTATGAGTATTGATTATACAGGCCAATAACTGAAAACATCGCTCAACTTCACGGCAACCTTAAACGTTTAAAGTATTCTGAATACACATGCCAAATTTTAGCACGAGCCGACGAGGCATATTGAAAGTAGAGAGGGGTCCTTATGACTCCCCCCCAAAGAAAAGCATTCTTATTATTCTAGAAGGCCCAAGCTTTCTAGGGGGAAGTAATACTCCTCTTCCTACTATGAATATTCTATTTTGTTGTCCCACAGATTGCAATCCATTTACTTCAGCGAGGTGTATCAGCAGCGGCGCTGGACAATCAAGGTGCCACACCTCTCCATTATGCTGCGTGTAACAGCAACCAGGAGTTGTGTGAACTTCTACTGGGTACGTATGGACGACTGACCTTGTGCTGATGACCTATGATAGGACATGACCCATGACCTATGACCTATGACTCGTGATAGGACAGAACGAGAAAAGTGTAGAACAAAAGAAGATATATTCCAACGAAACATCTGATACGTCCCACTGTCACATTGATGTAAATATTTTAGATGCTTTCAATGCTGCATTTAGTCCAAACACAGTGCAAATAACAGCTAAGTCTTGATATAGTAAAGTTTTCCGATTCAAATTGAATTATTGGTTAACATAACATTGACGTATTGACTTGACCAATAGACCAGTTTCCTATTCGCAATTGCCGCTGGTTTCAATGACTACCGACTCATTTTTATAGCCAACCCCCCATGATTTTTGAGACCTACAGATTTGTTTTCTAATACAACGAAAAAAAAACTGTAGGATAATTAACAAGACATTTTTGACATTAATTAGATGACGTCTTTGTTTATAATGTATGCGTAATTAATTATGAAATTTTATATTTACTTTAGAACTTATGAATTCTTAGTAAAATGTGATTTAAACTCAGGTTTTGTTGTTTTTAAAATTGTTTTTGTTGTTTTTACCTGTTAAACAGTATTTATACTTGTTTGTAGTTTGTTGCTAAAAAATAGCAAGAAACGTGTGGAAATTGAAAAGCCAAGTTGGTGGCCGATGTGCGAACACATTAGCACATGCATATTAGCAACGAAAATCCTCACTAAGTAACAACTAACAAATATATTTTGCCGAGCGTAAGCGAGGCATCATATTCTAGACAGGATCGATAGGCCGGGGCGCTGGATTTCAGGATGATTCTCCTCAGTCCATCGGAATTATGCGCGCGGTTACCAAGCGAGCGATTTCGTCCTGTTCAGCACCAGTGTCGATACACGATAGAATGCACATGTAGTTCGTATGTACGTGAATGCTGTAGCAGATCGACCGATCCCCGATCGAGAATTATTGTCAGTGAACCATCTTCCCGCTGTGGCTTGTTGGTTCATGGAAACGAAAGCGAACGAACGCTTGAACGAGAACGCCTGTTGCAGAATCGAATATTTTTGCCACGAGGAGAGCTCCACAGCATGTCCGGCCTGACACGTACGTTTTGACAGTTTGTTGATAATATAAACATATAAACATAGTCAGCCAGCCTTCAGGTGAAAGCTCGGCACTTCACTTACCGTCGGTAACCTCTAGTTATTAGGTCTATATGAAAGTACACATTCCGGCAACGCTATATATCTTTCTCTTGTTTCTTTTTCTCTCTTTATTAATAATTTAAATATTTAATAGATAACATATTCTGTATGTTTTATTTATTGAGTTATGGTAGCATCTACATATTACAGGAGTTTAATTGAACGTATCAATGTATTTCTAAAACAAAATCAATGTATTTCTCTAAGAAAGGTTTTAGTTTATAATTATTAGTTTTTTGCTTGGACGGAGAACCTTAACAGGTTTTGCGACTCATTTGACAAAGGTCTCCGAGGGACTACGGTTTAACGTCCTTATCCGAGAAGACGTGAAGGTCTAACCGTCTGCAGATGTTAGAGCAAAGGCAGCACCTTCTCCTCAGTTATTTTAAGACCCTAAGTGTTGGTCCGGCCGGGGCTCGAACCACCGACCTGCCGCATGTGAGACCGATGCTCTACCAACTGAGCTAACCGGAATGCGGTTTTTTCTTTCTTTATTCCCTGCTTCTTTTATTTCGTTTATATGTCAATTATACAGGTTGCAGTTTTGCAGAGTTGATAGTTGGTTCATATTTACATGCGTATAGTCTACATCTTTATTTTTACAGATTAAGTTATTAATTCGTGTTCAAAATTTATTTATTTATTTATTTTAACAATATTTAGACAGGGACATCTAGTTTAGCCTACGGCTAGCTTAAACAGAGCCCTGTAAAAAAAAATCTTTAAGAACTAAACGCTACATAATAATAATAGTGAAACATACAAAAAATATCAAAAACATATACAAATACAAATTTACAGATT